>CAKNYM010038560.1:18404-33512 GCA_932195095.1 Andricus curvator | reverse complement strand
TTTTAATGATTTAACAAAGATTTCAATAATTTTGTATAGATTTAAAATATTTAACAGAGTGATGAGTTTTCAAGTGGAATGATGAATCCTCAAATTTTAAACCAAAAAGATGAATTTTCAACTCAAATTATAAATCTCCAACTTAAATAATGGAATTTTAAACCAAGAATATCAATTTGCATCTACGAAAACCATTTCCCTATTAAAAATATCATACTTCAACCAAAAAAGGAATAGTTGACAACAACAAAAATGTTCCAAAAAGTAATTGCACTTTGGAACAAAGTTATAAATTTTCAAGTGGAATGATGAATCCTGAAATTTTAAACAAAAAAGATGAATTTTCAACTGGAATAGTGAATCTTTAAGTAAACTAGTTTACTTAAACTTTTTTTACATTTAGATTCAGAATTTTTCTCAATTATTCTCTTCTTATCGTGAAGTCTGCTTTGTGAATTGGTGTCAACTGCAAACATTGTAATACTCACACAATTGATACAGTTTTAACGTGAAATAGCATAACCCTTAAGGATGATCAGGAAATTATGACGCATAAGCCTATGATGATTTTCATATAATGAATTTCCTATAATTTTTCGCTATTATAGGAAAAGTTTCAGGAATGATTATAGAAAAAATCTTAGGAAAAATTATAGGGAAATAATTACAGGAATGAATGATATAAAGATATTGAAATAATTAGTTCAAAATGTGGATGTATAAATTAATGATTTATTTTGAAATACTTACACAGTATTAAATGAACAATTGACAGAACTTCTTTCAATATGTCAATTCTTTATGTACTTTTGTGTGAATTGTTCAGAATACATTATTCATTTATACTTTCTTCTATTTTTGGCGATAATTATTTCAATATTTTCAAGTTATCCGTGTCTAGAATTATTTTCCTATACTTTTTTCGATAATTATTTATATAATTTTTCCTATAAATATTCCTATAATTTTTTCTATAATTATTCCTATAATTGCGAAAAAATTATAGGAAAATCATCGTAGGCCTATAATGATTTTCCTATCATACTTTTTGGTAAGGGAAAAGTAAAAAAATCTTCCAAAATATTTGAAATATCCTTCATGAAATTACAACTGTAGAATTTCGTGTCATATGCTTATATCATTTTAAATTATACGTTGCAAAACTTGTATCATTATTTATTTATTATATATTGTAAATTCATTATTTCATACGAATATAAGGTGTGAATATGTTTCTCTGTGTACAGTGAGAGGTTTTTTTAACATTTACGTGCATGTATATACGAATTATAAAAACTGATATTATCATAATACAGTCTATGATATCGATATTTTTCATTTATTTATTTGTGCTTTGAGACCCAAAACAAACTTCTTTTTTCTTTTCAGGCAAAGGTACTTGATTTTATTTGCGTTAAAAGGTACAATTGCATGTGCATTGAGAGGTTATGGTATCCATATTTCTTCTACATTACAAGGATAATAAGTTATATATTTTTTAATATTTTATATTATCTATCAGATTATTTTCAAACTAATTTCATTGATTTATAAATTGTACAATTACTTTATCTTTTACTTGAAATCTCCTCTCATGACATTTACGTCCCTTCAAATATACTACATTCTCGCGCGCTAACTTATATAATATGGCCGCCGGTAGCTGAATTCTTCCTATTGGTTAACTTTTTTTTAGTTGCGCGTGGCTAGACCGTGTATTCTTAGATCATGGTCGGTCGGGGCCGCCTACTCTTGCTCCCAGATAGGTGTTCACCATCAGGCATCATCAAACAGCTACAGGCGAGCTGATGCGTGAGGAGAAGAAGAGTTTCTGCGTTGTGAACGCTCTTTGCACAATATATATTTCACCAGGTGGCGCTGCATCACCTGCTGTACAGTTCAATACATAATATCAACTACCCTAATAGCACGGAACGTTCCTGGGACGTTCCCGGAACGTTCCGCGGGAACTTTCGGAACGTTCCAGCGGAACGTTCCCGGAACGTGTAAAATGTCCGCCGCTTGGGAACGTTCCAGGAACGTTCCAAACATAAATTAACGTTATTGTTATTATTATCAATAAATATCTCGTAAACCGTAAGTGATAGGTCAAAATCGATGTCAGTTTATGATACGGATATCATATTATAGTGTAGTATATGCGGTACTCAAAACTCAAAAATGACATTCATTTTTACCTATCTCTTACGGTTTACGAGATAATTGTTGTTAAAAATAACAATAATGGAAAGTTCCCCTCAGGTCCCAGTGGAACGTTCCCAAGGGGCGGACATTTTACACGTTCCGGGAACGTTCCGAAGGTGCCCGCGGAACGTTCCAGGAATGTTCCGTGCTATTAGGGTAATATCATTCTTGGGCTTTATTTGAACTTCAGTTTTCAATTGTTTTATTACATATGATCTGAAACAGTACTAATTATCTGTCTTGTTTGAATTAGAAATTATTAGTGTTCACATATGTAAAAAGTTGATGACTGAAGAAATACGGAACAAAAAATATTTTATAAATGCAAATACTAAATATTGACCTTGAAATGAAAACTTATAAGCTTCTCTCAGCATTTCAAGATTTTTTAAACATACTTTTGTTCACTTTCTAATTGCAAACAGATGAATTTAGGAGAACATGCAGGCACAATATTCTAATGGAATTTTTAACTCAACAAAAATTTACAAACTTATATGGTTTTCAACATCTTCGAAAATAAGTTCTCAATATAACCAATAAGAATAATTTACGGACAAAAATACGAATAATTATAAAAATACATAAATGTCCAACGAAATTGTTGAATTTTCGACTAAAAAAAAAGGTTTTTTATGCAAAAAGGAATATTTTAATTTTCAGTGTAATAAATTACTTTGAAAAATGAATTTTCGACCGGTGTAATTCAACTAAACAGACCAATTTCTAACAGAATAGTTGAATCTTCAACCAAACGGCAGAGTTTCAGAATTAAACATTAATATTCTACCGAAACAGACAGTTGAATGTAAAACTAAAACAATCGCTTTTCAACCATCAATGAAATAGGTACATTTGCATAATAGTTGCACTTTTTGACCAAAGAGAGGGATCTTCATCTATTAAAAGTAATTGTTACATAGGAACTTGTAACTTTCAACGAAGTAGTTGTCTCTTCAATGAAGAAGATTAGTTTGCCAGAAAAGAAAGTTCTCGTAAGCTTTCAAGATAAATTAGTTGCATTTTCAAAGAAGCATGATCAATTGTTATCTGAAAATTGAAAAGCTTTGTTATCAGAAAACAAATTAATGCCTAAAAAAATTAAAGATTTGTGAACAAAATAGTTTAATCATTGATTAATAAAATTAATTTAGAAGCAAATAATTCAACTTTTGACTTGAACATTCGACTATTTGGTTTTTGGTTGAACTTCAATTGTTTTCGTCGCAAATTTTACCATTTCTTTGAACATTCATCTTTGTACTATGGGGTGGAAAATTTTACCGTTTTTTTTAAGATGTCTCCTTTTTGGTTGAATTTGACTATGTAGTTCTAATTCAAAATCAAAATATACTTTGTCTGACATGTCACCTATACTATACTTTTCTCTGACAATTAATCTTTTCGATTGAAAATATATGCATCATTATTGAAACTTTTCAGTACTTGGTTGAAAAGTAATTCCACCTGCTAAATATTCATCTCCTCAGTTAAGGTGGAACTCAACTTTTTTTTTACTTGAAATAAAAAAACTTTTTGTTGTCTGTGTGGGTTGGAATAACAACTATACTATTTTTTATTGACAATACATTTTTTTGCTTGCAAATTGAACAACTTGGTTGCATTTGTTTTCTTGCATAAATGAGAAATGTTTCTTGGATGGAAATTTAAAATCTGTGAAAAAATCGTCTTCCTTTTTGTTGTTAAATTCACATCTTTTTCTGAAAATTCCATTTTTTTTTAATGAAACTGTTTCCTTGAAAATCAATCTGTTTTTTTTTAAAGAATTCACCTTCTGTTTTTGCAACTTCATCTTATTGGGTAAAAAATTAATTTTCTTAGTATAACTATTAGTAATCCATTCCGTTGAAATTGTAACTACTTTGTTGCATATTCTTAGTTTTTGGAGGAAGTTAACTGTTCTTGATTTACAATTGCATTTTTTCTCTCTAAAATATTGCCAGTATTACAATTCTCGTTCAGAATTCTTTTTTTTTTAAAGAAAAAGTTTTTAAAAACTTGCAAATTAATTTTTTAATGAAATATTACCTTCTGTGGTTGGAAATTTTATTTTTTATTCACATTTACTTTAATTTAAATTTCATTTTTTCAACTGACAAAACAGCTATTTCGTTGAAATTCCATGTGTAAAGCTTGACTTTTTTGGTTGAATTTAATTGGGCTTAAGGTAATATTACATCTCTTTCGGTTTCACTATCAAGTATGATAATTTGTGATTAAAATTCATCTTTTAAGGTTGAAAAGTCAACCACTTGGTTACAATGTACAGTACTTCCTTCAAAATTCCTCTCTATGGTTGAAAAGTCATTCATTTGTGTGAAAACCCGTTTTTTGGGTTACAATGTATCTTCGTTGGTGAAAAAATGGCATCTTTTTCATTAACAGTGGAACTGTTTGAATAGAGATTAATCTGTTTTTGGTGAAGATTCAACTATTTTCTTGACAATTGGTCGTGGTTGGATGAATTATGCTGCTGTTGATTTGAAATTAAAACATTCTCTGTCGAAACGTTTAAAGTATTATAATTATTCTGAAGAATTTACATATTTTTATGGGAAATTGCACTACGCTGGTAAGGATTCATTTTTTTTGATAGCAGATTTATTTCATTGGTTCAAAGTTTAACTACTGATGATTTTCCTACAAATAATGTCTTACAATTTTTTCCTCATTACAGGAATTATGGGAACAAAACAATCGCGAACAAACTGTGAGAAATTCATTATCGGAACATCATTATATCAATATATCATAGTAATAATAATAATAATTATTATTATTATTGAATGATACTGTTTCACAAGTTTCTGGTTAAATATTCATCTCTTCGGTAAAAAAATCTCCAAGAATCGATTGAAAACTTGAATAAATTGAATAAATTAAGTCGTACAGCAACAAAAATAGTGCTGTTGCTGATTATGAATTTGAGTGAAAAAAAATGAAAATGGCGGACCCAACATTTTTGACACTCGTGAACTTAAAAAAACAATAATAAATGATTCATATTTAAGGTATAAGAAGTTACTAAAAAATAATATTGCCCCGGGGCGAAGGGTGAAAACACCCTTCAATTGTGGAAAACACCACCCCCAAAAAATGGTTTTTGAGGATTGTTTCGAAAATGGTGCATCGGTGCAAAATGAATTTTTGCAGAAAAATTGTACATAGACTATGCATAAGAAATTATGGTATTCACGTTTCCTTTGACGGCCATATTTTCTGATATATTCACCCTGGGAGTAGGGGGTGATTTGTACCGCGCGGGCCGTACGCTTCTGTCGTAGCTTATATCTCGAAATGGTGTCGTTTCTGGATAAAAGTGCACGTTACTGAAATTATGCAGAATTTTCCGCTCTATAACTTAAGGTCAAGGCATTTTTATCGAAAACCCATCTCATTTGGATATATGAGCTACGACAGGATCGTGAGACCCGCGCTGTCAATCTCATCCCCTACTCCCAGGGTGGATATCTCGGAAAATATGGGCGAAAAAGAAAAAGTGAAAACCATAGTTATTTATATATATTTTATGTACAAGTTGCCTGAAACATTTCCTTTTGGCCCGATGCACCCGTTTCCGAAATAATCATGACAAACCATTTCGGGCGGGGTGCTTCATTTAGAAGAAAGCGCTTAAAAATGTCATCATTAATTAAACTTGTTATCAAAAGTGTTCCTTGTTATTATAGTTAGAATTTGTGAAATGAGTTTAGTAATTAATCAACGATTAGACTCAAGTGTGCGCAAATCACACGAGGTTTTATCATATCACATGCATGTATATTGCTAGCCCATTAATGGCCTATCAATGAAATTTATAAAAAATACCTTGAAATCCTATTGAAAGCAAAATAAAATTATAAAATACGATTACATCATTTGAAATTCCGACAAATCCTCATGTAAATTCCCACTTGAAAGGAAGTCACCACCGAAAACGGTAGCAAATACGGTTTTTGTGAATGAACCAATGTACACTATTCCCCGTCACTTAGACTTGGCGCAGTGAATTGTGCATGATAACCATTTTGGAAAGCCGAAAACAATGCAAACATGAAATATGCAAGTTTTATGGACCGCAACTACACAGAAAAAACCGAATGTAATGTTTAGAGCGATTGCAGAGTAATCTTTACCTGCAACAAACATCACCTTCACATGATAAGATGCACCTACCACAAAGGTAATGGTTAACATATCAACTCTATGGAATCTTGTTTTGATTCGATGCTAAAAAATTCTAATGTATCAACATGAAAATTACCCGCAACAAAAATTCACTTCTGTTTTTCATGTGTAATTTTTAGCTTCAGATGAGCTAACTTCAGATGAACACTAAGAAGCTTATCTCACCATTTCCAGGTCTTTTGCCCATACTTTCGTTTACTTGCTACATGTTGACAGATGAATTTTGAGGAAAACGTTTATGGTTTTCAACATTTTTTTAAATATATCTCTTTTTGCGTACACTGTTAGAAAAATCTCTACTAAATTTAATATACATGTAATGGAAGTAAGCATGCATAACATGAAATTAAATTTAGTATACCAGCGTACAGTAAATTTAGTATATTCATACTGAATTTAGTATACTCGTATATGAAATTTAGTATACGCGTGTACTAAATTCAGTATAAATATACTAAATTTACTGTACGCTGGTATACTAAATTTAATTTCATGTTGTGCATTTTTGCTTCCATTACATTATACTAAATTTAGTAGAGATTTTTCTAACAGTGTAGGCAGTGAAAAGTCGAGGTATTCTCTTTGCACTCTAAAATGCACAAAACAGTTTCAAATAATATAAGTGTTGAAACATTGCAATGATAAAATCGAAGACTAAACTCTTGACAACCTTCCGAAGCAATGTATGTGGAGCATTCTTTATGATAATTTATATGGGTCACTTGTATACCTGCACTACGTCATTTTTGCAAGGCATCTTCCGATGGGTGACAGTCCAAGTTGAACGTCACTCATCTTTGTCACCATAAATTGCGAGCTACGTGAGATGTTTGGGCGACCTGCTGACTTTCTACGATATAAATCAGTATGGCGAAATTGCTTTAACTTACTTAGAAGCAAAAGTACGCCCCCGAAAATCGGTTCAGTTCCAATAAAGATGAAATTTCTCTGAAAACACTGGAATGTTTGATTAAAATTTTTTTTTTTTAAAGTAGTTGAATTTTCATCCAGAATTGCTACCAAAACGGATGAATGTATAAATTAAAAAGATAAATTAACAAAAAAAGTTGAATTTTCTGTTAAAAAAGATTTTAGTAGAATTTTCACGATCAAAATATGAATTTTTAACCAAGAAATAAGTTTCTAACAAGAAAATTGAATATTCAATCGAAAAAGACGAATTTTTACCCAAAAAGGATGACTTTGTAATAAAATTGTTGAATTCTCTACCCAATAGTTGCATTTTTTTCAAAAAAGATGAAATTTCTCTTAAAACAGATGAATGTTTCTTTAAAAAGAAAACAAATCTTTAAAAAAAGTTGAATTTTCATCCAGAAAAGATTCCAGTTCTCTTTTGAACACCAAAATATTAAATTTAACCAAAAAGTAAATTTTCTACAAAATAGTTAAATTTTCAAGAAAGCAACAGAATTTTCGAACAAAAAGTATGACTTTTCCTCAAAATTGTTGAATTGTAAACGAAACAGTGGCGTTTTTATCCAAAAAAGATGTAATTTCTGCTAAAGCAGGTGAATTTCGAAATCAGAAAGACAAATTTTCTAAAAAGAGTTGAATTTTCAAACGAACAGTTGCATTTTTATTCAAGAAAGATGAAATATTTCTTCCAAAACAGATAAAGTAAACAAAAAACTTCAAAAAAATAGTTAAATTTTCATCCAAAAAAGATTCCAGTTCACTTTCCAACACCAAAATAAGAATTGCAAACCATAAGTTAATTTTCTGCTAAATAGTTGAATCCTTGCAGAAAATAAAGATTACTTTAACCTGCATTTCGATCTAAGAAATTTATACTTCCACATACGAGTTATCAAATGAAAAAGGCAAATGAAGACAAAAGTATTTTTTAATTTTCATCCCAAGAACATGTTTGTTTGAATTGTCAACATGAAAATCTGAGTTTTCAACGATCACCAAGTTTTGGACGAAGCAGTTGATTTTCCAACAAAACATTAGAATTTTACACAAAACGGGACGAATTTCGAACCCAACAATTTCGTTTTGATCTGAGAAAGATGTAATATCTTAGTAGAAGGGATGATAGTACAGATGAAATTCCAAATAAAGAAGACCAATTTTCGAGAAAAAAAGTTGAATTTACAACCGACAAATTGTTCTGTTTACTTTGCACCACCAACATATCAAGTTAAAAAAGGAAGTTGAAAACAAATTGTCGAATGTTCAACAAAACAGTTGAATTGCAAGCCAAAGAGGACGATTCTTTAAAAAATCAGTTTAACTTTCCACGAAACTGCCGCATTCTTGTCCAAGAAAGATGAAATGTCTACGGAAGTAGATGAATTTTCAAATGAAAAGTACAATTTTTCCTGAAACTAGTTCAATTGTTCCCAAAAAAATTTTGCAGCTGACTTTTCAATAGGACAAGATGATTTGACAACAACAAGTACATTTTCCACAAAACAGTTTAATTTGAAATGACAAAGAATGACTTTGTAAACATTTTTTACCCAACACTTCAGCGATTTCTCCAAAAGTAGATGAATTGTTAAACTGAAAATACACATTTAAAAAGAAAAACTTCAATTTTCAACCGTCAAAGATTTCAGTCGACTTTTAAACCTCAAAATAGGAATTTCGAACCGAAAAGAAATTTTCTACGAAATAGTTGAATTTTCCACGCAACAGTTGAATTTTCGACCAAAAAGGACGACTGTGTAGGAAATTTTTTTCTTAATTTTTAACCGAGCAGTAGCATTTACATATATTCCAGAAAGATGAAATTTCGACAAAAAGAAGTGACTTCTTGAAGCAAAAATTCAAGTTTTTCCACAGGACAAAGCAACTGGAAAACAAAGAAATGTTAATTAAATCACAAGGCAAATAACATAACCGAAACATAACAAATTCAAAGTAAAAGAAAGAATTTTTAAATTTAGTGTGCTTGTCATTTATTTACAGTTATCTCTGAAGGCATTACATTTTGGTGTAATGACTGCGATTTATTTGTTTGAATTGCGAATTTCAAATAATTCTCCCACCCCAGCCTACCGTCAAAAATCGTTACGAAATATGGCCCCCCCCCCCCCCCCGCCGCTGCGTAATGTAAGGGAAGTCCCGCACGGCGGACAAAACTGTTTTTGGCTTCCGGTTTAGGACATCGAAAAAGATTTCACGAATTCATGCCCTTTATGTAGCAACGCTTTGAATTTCATACATTTAAAGTCGAAATGTATTACATTTTCAACAAAACAGTAGAATTTGCCATAAAACAAATATTTTCTGCCAAAAGAGAAGAATTTTCAAACTTAGAATGGAATGTTCAAGCCGATAAGTGGAATATTTGAAAAAACTTTTGACTTTAAAATCCAGAAAGATCAATTTCCCACCAAGAAGTTCATTTTCATCCAAAACAGATGATTTTTAAACCAAATGTTTAACTTTTAAAGCAAAGAGATGAATTATCAAGCAGAACATTGCGATAATGACGGATAAAGTAATGGAAATTCATGATAGGAAAATCATTATAGGCGTATTATATACATTTATATATATTTTCCTACAATACTTTTTCGTAATGGAATAGTTGAACTTTCAACCTACAAATATGAATTTTCAAACAAATACTTTAATTGTAAGTTGAAAAATGTATTTAAAAAAAAAATTTAACAAAGGAGTTCAAGTTTCAACAACAGAAATGTTTCTCCAACCTAAAGAAGTTAATCTTTAACAGTGTAGTAAAATTTTCAACAAAATAGTTAAATTTTCAACCAACATATATATATATATATATATATATATATATATATATATATATATATGACTTCTAAAGGAGAAATGTAAGACTGGAAATATTTAAACCACAAATGTTTGAATTGAAAATCAAAAGGAGTAAAATTCATCCAATAACGACCAATTATTAACAAAATAGTCGAATATTCAACAGAAATAGATTTATGTTTAGCCAAACAGTTCCATTTTCAACTGAAAAGATGAAATTTGTACCAAATAAGATACATCCCCAAAAACGAATTTTCAACTAAATAAATTACTTGTAAACCATACAGATGAATTTTTAAGATAGTTGCTAACATTTTTCTCAAGTGTTTGAATTTTCAACCATAAAAGATGAATTCTCAACAAAAATTGTCGTACTTGATATTTAAACTGACAAAGATGTAGTATTACAACAAACCCAGTTTAATTCAACCAAGAAAGACAAATTTTCAACAGTATACTTGAATTTTATATTCCCAAAAGATATGCCCATTTTCTCCGTGAGCAGCTGGTGAGGAGCTGAAAAAGCTGTTCATTCACGGCGGGATTCGGATAGCGTCCAGTTTTGCTGAGAGTTCTCTCGGCATCCCGTGAAAACGCCTTTCATTCGATATCAGGCGTCACGCCTTGCGGCGTTCAGACTTCAGAGAGTTGGGCGTAACGCACTGCAAAGCGTGAACGTTCAACACATGTCCATTTCATTGCAGAAGAAGAAACGTACACTACAGCTAGCCACAGACCCCTTCTCATTCCGGCACGGGACCCACCAAAAAAATTTCTCAAGTCCCCTGAACGAGATCTATGGCGTCACGTTAACTCATACAACTCATAGGCGGCGGAGACAAGATACTGACCTGCTGTATTCGCCCCTTTGCCTAGAGAAGAGAAAAGTGGCGAGCGTCATGTTGCTCCCAATCCCTGTAAAAAACCGATTTTTTAAATATTATTAAGTGCTAAAAAAAATGCAACAAATATTTTTAGAAATCCTTCGGTCAGTTTCAAGATATTAGTGGGAAAAATAAGCCCTCCAAATTTCATCAACTTATCTGCAACCGTTTTCAAGTTATCGTGTTCACAAAAAAGCGTGACATCCACACATTCCGACGCACACATCCACACACACACACGAACATCCGGACAATTGCTTAGAACATTGTATTAGACATTTTTAAATTGAGGAAGGTTCAATTAAATTAATTTAAAAATTTTGGAAAATGATACCATTGGAAAGCTTCCTCTATGAGGAAGCAAAAGTAATTTTTTGGTGAGAGCTTCATTAGTTTAGTTGAAAATTCATCTCTATGGCTGAAAATGTAACGATTTTATTGAAAAATTCGCTTTTTTCAGTTGAAAATTAATTTTTTTGACAGAAAATTTAACTATTCCATATTTGTTTGAAAATTGATTTTTTTAAACAAATTAACAAATTTGTTGAAAATTCGTTTTCTTGAAGTAGAAAATTTACCTTTTTCAGTTCGAACTTCAAATATTTAGTTAGAAATTTATATCTTTTGTTGAAAATTTATCTTTCTAGTAAAAACTTAATCTTCTCGTTTGAAAACTCATCATTCTTGTTGAAAACTGAACTATTTCATTTTTGGTTCAAAATTTATCTTTATTAGTTGAAAATTCTACTATTTGGTGAGAAAAAATAGAGAATGTTATCAAAGCACGTATTTTGAATTTTTTTCAGTAGACAATAATGTTATTTTTGTAAAATTCAGAACTACGCAAGAAAAAGTGACCAGTAATTAAAATATTAAATTTTTTCTCTGTAAACTGAATGACTCACTCTTTGACTTTATTTTACAAAGGAACTATAGACTTTTATTAATAATTTGTATAAAAAAAGCTGTTTTTGTTCTATCAAATTTAAATTTTCGCTGAACACGGACCCGAACAAATCGCGCTGTCTGGTGAGTGGCAAACTCCCCTATTATGAAAATTAAATAGTTTTTTTTATTAGAATTTGAAGTAAAAACATTTGAAAAATAAATACTTATTTTTAAAAAATAATTCTTTTTATATATTCTGGTACATTTATTATTTTGAAAATTTTCTGAATTATAAATTAATAGAAAACATTCTCAAATATAAGAATCAAAAAATTTTGAGACCCGTAACTACAAATTAAATCAATTTTTTTAATTTGCACTAATTCCTCTTATCCGAATAACCGGCCTTAACAAGGATTTACAAAGATATGGTACCAGGAAAAAATATAAACATTTTTCTATTCACTTCATTGCCCCTTTTAGGAAAGAAGCTTTTTGAATTCAATCACGTATCGGATATTTCCGAAACAATTGATGGTCCTTATAGATTTATAACTGGAAAGGTATTGCCCCAAACAAAAGTTACAGAGTCACCCTGTCATATAAAGATCGAAGTAAATAACGTAACATTTTATTTTATCCCTATTAATTTTTAATTATGCCTAAGGAGAAAATAAATAATTAAGAGTGATTTCAGTTTCGAAATGACCGTTCTATTTCAAATTCGACTTGTGGTTGCAAAGCAGGTCAATCTAAACGAGGTTGCAAGCACGTTGCCGCGGTTTGCATTTATATAAATAATGAATGCACTATATCGAAAACAGATGCACCATAATCATGGAATAAACCAAGGTCTAAACAGGCGGAAAAGTACCAGAAAGGATCGACAATTGATAATTTATTTAAGCAAAAATTATTCACAATAGAATAAGAAAATGCTTTTAAATTTGAAGATCTTCAAAACGTGCCAGAAGAAATTTCCGAAATAAATTGCCTTTTTAATAGGTACATACAAACTGAGGAAGTTCTAAAATGAGAGAGAAGTGTTACCCGTCAAGAAGAAAATATTATACTTGACAAGTTGCGAATTGTATGCGAAAAAATGTACCAACCGCAGTTTATAGAAAAAACACACAGAGCATATACTGTTCAGTATAATGATTCTGGTTGAATTATTTTTAAGAAATTGGAATGCCCAGAAGAACTTCAAAATTCTTACGAAAAAGTTCGCGTCACAAAACAAGATTTCTTAAGAATTGGTATTGAATCGGTTGGTCAATCCGACTGCTATGAATGGTTTTTTCAAAGATCAATGAGGATTACATGCTCAAAAAAAGCTCATGAGATCAAAACAAGACAAAAGAATTTTGAAGGTCTTGCGGCGCAATTCAAAAATCCGAAATTTGATGGGCGACTTCTTCCATCTATGGCATATGGTTTGGATACCGAATCTGATGCACGAGATTTTTTCACCGCTTGGACTAGCTGTAAAGTAGATTCAGTAGGATTCGTATTAAATCAGCCATTTTTAGCAGCAAGCCCGGATGGTGTGATTCTCGATGAAATTTCCTTGTCGGGGATCAAAAGTGGCAAATAGAGCTGAAACAGACACATCAATATTACACTCAGGTGCAAGTGTCGATGTACATATTGGGCATGAGAAAGTGTCACTTTTTTGTATACTCGAGCAAAGACCATGTTCACTTAGAAATTCAAAGAGATGAAATATTTCTAAGTGAATATATTCCAAAGATGGAATTATTTTATTACAATTATTTGCTGCCAATTACACAGGCCGACAAAATTTAAACCCAAAGACCGGACTATGTGACCCCGAAGGATTTTGGTATCCTAAAACCGAATCCGTTATCCAAATTTTTCCTATTCTTCAGGTTTTTGAGATATCCTAACCTTTTTTTCTTCCATTTTGATTTTTGATCATCCCGAACCGATTTTTTCCCCCCGAGATATCACACACTAACTATTCAGTTTCTCTTCGCCTTGCATTATTCCACAATGCATTGTGGAACTGAAATGGTTAATGTGTGATATCTCGGGGGAAAAAAATCGGTTCGGGATGATCAAATATGAAAATGGAAGATAAAAAGGAGCACTAAACGATGGCGTTAGCAGTTTTTAGGAAAAAAATGGTTGATCGTGTTATATTGCCTCAAAATAATGAAAATCAAATAATCGGTTTTAGGATACCAAAATCTTTCGGGGTCACATAGTCCGGTCTTTGGGTACAAAAATTATGTAATTTTTGTCGGCCTGTGTTATATTTTAAGACGTTAATTAAATCAGGATGTCCGCTAAGAAGTAAGAAAGAAATGTTTAAATATTTAAAATGAAAACTTAAAACATTTCAAATTCAGCAATTGTTAATTTTAAATAAACAGTCAAATATTGCTCAATTTTGAAAGATGAATTTTTAAAAGTTTTTATTTTGAAATTTTTAATTTTGAAAAGTTTTTAATTATCAGGGTCGTCTAATTATAATTCTACGAATTATGAATTATATGAAAATTGTAATAATTTATAAATCTTCAATCCCAAATTTATCATTCTTAAATAATAAGGCTTTCGATGCAAAATAGTAAAATATTTGAAGTTTGAACAATTGCAATTTTGAAAGTTCCAATTTGAAAAGCTTTTAATTTTGAGCAGATCAAGAATTTTCCATTCTCAAAGTTTTCCATAGTCAATTATTATTCAGTTCTAAAAACTATATGTGGGTAGTTCAGTTTTCAAAATCTGTCAATAATTTATATTTACAATTAATCGATTTGAAACGTTTTACTATAAAATTTGTTGTACAGCATCCACCCTAATAATTGAGGGCCCGGATGCAGTAACCGCCGGTACGCTCGGCTTTGTATTCCTTGCCTCCCATTCGAGATAAAATGACGCGAAAAATTATCTGAAACTCCAATTTCAAAAAAACATTTCGAAAAAAGTATGAGCATATTAAGCCTAATAAGGAGCACAATTTTCGTGTAGAAAAATTTTTTGTGCGATTTCAACTTTGTGAAAAATAAAATATAAACTGCAAATTTCGACGAGCCGAATTTAATGCGTTTTTTAAAATAAACTCGCCGTAACTTTTTTTCGTTTCAACGAAAAGACTTAAAACTTGAACCCCAAGCGTATCATACTCTGTCGCTGC
>CAKNYM010038559.1:14164-32871 GCA_932195095.1 Andricus curvator | reverse complement strand
GAAAATTACGGAGAATTTATTGTTTGATCTTAGTAAAATTTGTCTAATCAATTTTAATGTTAAATTATAATTTTCTTATGTAATAACAATTTAAAATTCTAGAATTTCAGAAGCATTTTTTCAAGCATTGAATTTAGTTTTCAATTTCAAACTGTCAAATTTTAGTCGCTTCGAATTGAAAATGATTTAAATTCACGCTTTTAATTAGAAGTAATACAATTTCAATTCCTTCGAATATTAAATGTTTTCAAAATTCTAATCTAAAAATATTACATTTTTGACGTTTTGAAATTGTCCTTTTTCAAAATTTAAAAGTGAAATAAATCAATTTCGAGATTCTTCGATTAAAAATAAAATTCTTTAATTTCGAAATTCAAAAAAAATTAAATTGGCCAATTTTTAACATTTTAGTCTGAAATTTTTCAATTTTGAGAGCTTCTGATTACGTTTTTTCATTTTGAAATGATTCAATTTTCATTCGATTCAAAATATTGTACTTTTTCAAAATTTTATTTTGTTGATTTTGAACGTTTTCAATTTATTCAATTCAATTCAGTTTTCAATTTCGAATTGTCAAATTTTAATCGCTTCGACTTAAAAATTATTCAAATTCAAAAGTTTTCAATTTCAAATTATTTAATTTTGAATGCTTTAAATTTGTAATGAACCTATTTTCCAAATTTTAATCTGAAAATATTCAATTCTCAACGTTTTGAAATTGTCCGTTTCTCTAAATTTTAATCAGAAATTATTCAGTATCGAGATTCTCTAATTCAAAATAAAATTGTTCTTCATAAATTTTTTTTTTTATCTCCTTTTAAATGAAATTGTCCAGTTTTCAAAATTTTAGTCTCGAATTTTTTAACTTTAAGAGCTTTTGATTAAAAAATTTTCAATTTCAAATTCTTTCAACTTTAAAGCAGTTAATTTTAAACGCTTTTATTTAGAAATTATACGATTTAAATTTCTTTCATATTTCACCTAATCTAAAATTGTTTAATTTGAAACGTTTCAATTCAAAATGATGAATGATTAAGTATTGTTTACAATTTTTTCTTAAATTAATATAAAAAAATTAGTTGATGGATTTTTAAATTGTTTATATCTATACTTAATATCTATTAATAGAAAATGGGGTAAAAAATTGATGAAATAAAGGTAACAGGTACAACGTACAACCTATTTATTATTTACAACAACGCACCAATTTTTCTTCGATAGTTTATCACACTGTTTTTATTCAAAATGTAACTTAGTTCGATATAGGTCGATCAGGTTCACATCCTTAATAATTTCTTTCACAATTAACCATACTTTTTTTATTTCTTCTAACTCACATATAGATATACTTTAATTTAAATCAACACACTTAAAATTCTTTTCATTTTTAATCCATAATATTTACCTAACTTTTTAAAATTACATTTCAACAAGATATTAATCCTAACATCTTTGAAAAAAAATTATTATTTTTGTATGATATATTTCGAACAAAATCTGCAATCAAAAAAATATAATTATTCATAGTATTACGTGTATTATTTAGTTTATACGTTAATGAACATGTAACAACTCGACCTCGTGAAAAATACTCGATTCCCTCTAAAAAGCGAATTTCGAATGAGAGATGTGAAATATTTACATTAACCGAACGATTTTCGTCCAACTTTCAATAATTCACAAAAAAAAAAGATAAATGAATTCTCAATTAATCTACATGAAATTTTTGATGATTTTTTTTTGATATTACACAAAAATACATACTCAGCACACATTCTCACACTTACACATGTGCACGAATATATATTATTTATATTATTATACTAATACAATATACCAGCGCAACACGTTCAACGTGATGCGAAATTTTTTTTTTTCACTATACCACGTTCTAATTACGGTAGTACGGATCGTCAAATATTGAGATCGATTCTGCGAAGAAATGTAAACAATTTTTGTGGCGTTTTTCTGGAATAAGGGCCTCGATTAGTATAACAATGACACATTTAAAAAATTTGACAATTATTTATTTTTTAACGTTTACTTTTAGTTGTTAGCATTTTCTTTGCAGTTCTATCAAGAATGTTAAGAATATGTGAAAGTGTCAATTTTTTATATAAATTATGTAACGTGAGGAAACTCGATTTTTATGGTATAATACTGAAATAATACTTTAATCTCAAGCTTCTCAAAGTCCTATCTTGGAAAAATAATATTTTTCACGAGACTAAAATAAAATCTCTTTCTATTTACGAATTTGTGAATCTCGCACCCGTAATTTTACAATAAACGTTTTACCTAAGCACAAAATGCCTTAGCACGTATTCGGTACATGCAGACAAAAAACAGCGGTATGCGATACCAACTGGACAAATATAAATGACAAATATAAATTACAAATATTAGACAAATGTCCTTGAAAGCCCATTGAATTGTGTGCAATATCTTTGAAAAAAGCTCAAAATTTGTTCTCTGTGTGATATAAATATGAATTAATAATTAAAAATGATTTTATTGTCGGTTCGGAGATTTTTCGGGTAGTCCATGACTCGTCCTCACGTCTCGGCCTTCAGTGCGAGATCTTGCGCAACGTCTGGTCCGCGTGGCCTTGCGCACGCCGTGCTCCGCGTGCGCAAGGCCTGTGCGTACGATCTCGGCCTGAAACAGGTACGAGGACCAGTCGTGGATCGCCCATTTTTCCAGATAGTTCTTTCAATCAATGGGCGATTCACATTCCATCGAATGGATACAGACAATACAGAGACATAATACTACAAAATAAATATTTTTAAAGAACAAAAGTCTTTTTAAAATAGAGAAAAATTATTTTTCCCATTTTGCTAGAAAGAAACTTCATTTAACAAAACTTTCCTCTTGCGTACTTTCTGTTTTCATCCCTCGCTCAACTATTTTTACCCTCATGTCTTCCAGCGCAGAGAAATAAAGTCTAGTTTTATTTCCTCTGCAGTTGGATAAAAAATTCAAATTTCAACATTTATCGACATAGACGAAAAATTCTCGCCTGCGAGAACAAAAATTGCCAAAGCTTCAAGTACAAATATTATATAGTTTCATTATCTAGTTAATTAGTCGTACGGCGCATATTGGGCCAAAAAAGATTTTTCTAGACAAATTACAGTTTTTTTAAAGTTAAAAAAAAAGAAAGTTACCTAAATTTCAAAGAGATTTGTGTGAGCCAATTGTTGAATTTATTTTTTATTTAATTTTTATTTAACAAAAAAGTTGATATTTGTTTTAACAAGCCGTCCCATTTTGTTGAAACTATTCATCACAAATAATAACCAGCAGGTTACAACTTTTAAGAAAATTATTTTAATTGTTTATAACAAATGAATTAGTTAAAGAGCTACCTCGACATTAAAAATACTTGGAGACTTTATTTTTTAATTGTTTGTTTGGAATATACGTAAAATCCTGAGTTAACATTTTTTGAAATTCGAAAGCAATTTTTAATGTTATAAACAAATTTAATAAACATATTTTGGTAAATTCTTTTTCGGAACACTTCGTTCTTTGAAAGACTTAATTAAAAATTTGTCAAAAATAATCAACATGTATAACTCTTGAATACCTGGTAATAATGGTTAATTGTTTAAATAAAATTTATAAACAAATACAGATTTTCGTCAATTTTCAATCGTTATATTTTGTTTTATCAACGGAATTAACTCTTAATAACTTTCCAATATATTTTTCTTATTTCATCATTTTTCAAGAGTTCGCCTCCGTTTGCTCAAACAATTTGAATGAACTTTGAATAATAAATAAATAATATAATAAATTAATGTATAAATATAATGTAATATAATAAATGAAAAATAAATAAATTCGAATAGAATAAATAAATTTGGTGGCCTTAGCAATAATGCGAATTTTTTAATCCAATTTTTTATTTAAAAAAAAAATTGTAGCTCACTGATAGTATAATAAAGGTCTATTGCCAAGTTTTTAAAAATTAGTTCTGTTTGGAAAAAATTAAATCTGCCATTTGAAAATGATCGAAAATCTGTATTTTTTCATCAAAACCATTTTAAAAAAATTAATAAATAAATATAAAAGCCTTATAAAGTTTCCTAATAAATTTTTTGAGTCATTAACAGTCGATTTAATAAAAAAATGACATTAATTTCTTGAAAAGTAGTCAAGTTGTGAATTTGCTTATAAAATTGTTTATAAAGTAAACAATTATTTAGGAATTTTGAAAAGTAATTTAAAATTTATTCCGTTACAAAGAGGAAATCTGCCGGTGCAAAATTGACGAAAATCTCTATTTTTCATTACATTTATTTAAACCATTCACAAATATAGTAAGGTTAATAATTTGTTTGAAAAATAAACAATTATATTTCGTTAATTAATTATCACAAGGGAAAGATTTTTCCTAGCAATTTAAAATTTATTCAGTTGAAAAAATAAATATGCCAGTTGAAAATTCACAAAAATCTGTATTTTTTTATAAAATTCATTTAAATAATTGAAAATTGTTATCCGTAATTGAAAGTTCATAAATATTGTCAACTGTCGAGAAATTTTTATTTAATTCTGTCAAAAGAATGAAGTATTTAAAGCGAGGAATGACTAAAACATGTATTTGTTTTCTAAAGTTGAAGTAGCACTTTCGCTCATTTTTTGTTAATAAAAAAAGAAGAAAAAATTCTTGAAAGTTGTAAAAAACTGGATATTATTGACAAGGAGAGTCTTTATAGATTTCATGAAGTTTTACATGATTTTAAACAAAATGGGACGGTTTATTAACAAAAATATATAAATAGCGTAAATTTGTTGTTAAATAAAAATAAAAAAAATTTGAAAAATAGCTGAAAAAACAATGAAATTGGATCAAAATCATTAGAAAAATTTGACCAGAAAAACCTTTTTTGCCCCCGGCGTTACAATATTTCGCTTGATTTCATGTTCGGATAATCTGAACAGACTCATATCTAATTTAACAAGATTTGATCAAAAAATTTTCATACTTGAATACTTTATCCTGTATTTTATAATATTATTATAAAATTGTCAACTACTTGAATATTTTCTATTCTAAGTCAAATTAGATTTGAAAAAGATGATTTCGATTTGACGAGATTATTAATTTATTATATAAAAACTGATCCTACAATGCAAAAATGTTTATAAATCTGTATTGAATTTTGTAAAAAAGTATGAGAAAATTTATTAAATTTTTAGATCTGAGTCTCTTCAGATATAAAAAGGTCGGATAATGAGATTGGACATGGACAGTCGAAGTGGTGGACGGATATCTGTCTCGAGATGAAGCATACATTTTTTTCAAGAAGGGTCTTCCGTCTGAAGCACGAACCCTGTCTTGCCCTTATTTCCACGTCCAGAGAAAAGATTTGAAAGTTTTATTTCAAACGAGTGTATCTTTAGTTTTGTACTATTTTTTTTAACTGTGAAATTTTTTTTTGCGACAAGGTAGCGTAAACTGGGGCTAAGCGGCGCATGTGGGGTAAAGCGGCGCACCCTTGATTCTGCATTTCTGAATTTGATATTTGCTTCTTTTAATTTAAAAACGTAGATGAAGTAAAGCAAGTTTTAAATACAGAATTAATGGTGCACCGCTTTACCCCACATATGTACCACTTTACCCCATATATGCGCCATTTAGCCCCCGTTTACGGTGAATAAGTATAGATGAATATAAAAAAAATTAGAATCAGCTTTTCAAATTGTCTCCAATTAAAAAAAAAAGAATATTAAAGAAGTACTTTCATTATTCTGAAGTACATATTTATGAATGGAGGTAAAAGAATTCGAGTACAGGGTCGAAATCGTTGAATAATTCAATCAAACCTTTCCTAACAATACGTGTACATTTCCAGAAAAAAATGTAATTGTTTACTTTGTTTTCTGAATTTTAGAGTAAATTGTTTGAAAACTTTCGCAAAACCTTCTTTCCACCAAAGAAAATTTGTATTTAAAAAAAAAAAAAAAAAAAAAAAAAAAAATTGCAGTAACTGATTATATTGAACATTTTGGGTTTTACATGAAATCATAATCACTTTATACTCACTTTTATAAAATTTTTACAAAAGATATTTGTATTTTTCGGAAAAAAACATAAAAATAAACAATTTTGTTAAAAAATAAAATTTTAAAACGAAACAATATATACGAATTATTATTATATTGAGTATATTTAGTCTATTTGAAGAAATGTGAATCAATCAAAGATTTTAATTATTGTTAATTGTTAATAGATTTGAATTATTTTAATGAATTTCACTAATTGTTGATAATTTTCATATTTAACAGCATTTAACAGTTTATTAATATGAGATATTAGAAGAGTAAAAAATTAAAAATGGTTATAATGAACATTAAAATTATAGTGTGTTGCACAAATTTTGTTTTATTAATAAATTATGAATGTTTATCAATTTAAAAAAATTTTAAATGGTCATTTTTCGAGCTGGAAAAGGAAAGAGGGGAGTTCCATCACAACCTAACCCTTTTAAAGGCTCAAAAGACTATAATTTTAAATAAAAAAATTTGTTATAAACATTTACAATTAATTATCTAAACAACATTTATTTAACACAGTATTATTTTAATGTTATACCACTTTTTTAATATTGTACTATTCTAATATTCTTAATTAATCAACATCAAAAAAATTTATTAAAATAATTCCAATCTATTAATATTCAACATTAAGAACATTTTTGGATTCACATTTTTTTCAATATAATACATTTCTTCTTATATTGTTTTATTCTGAAATTTGATTTAAAAAAAAGAATTATTTTTGCGCTTTTTCAGTAAAATACAAAAATAATAATTTTTTTTCTCAATTATTGATTCTTTTTAACGTTTTGCTTTTTACACGGAATCATAATCATCTCATATCACTTTATAATCTTTTTAATAAATTTTTTACAATAAAATTAATATTTTTCTAAAAAAATAATACATTTAAAAAAAATCAAATTTCAAAATGAAACAATATAAGAAGAAATGTATTACATTATAAGAAATGTGAATCGATCAAAGATTTCATTAATGTTAAATAATAATAGATTTAAATTATTTTAATGAATTTCACTAATTGTTGATTAATTTTAATATTTAACAGCATTTAGCAGTTGATTAATTTGAGATATTAGATGAATTAATAATAAAAATGGCATAATATTGAAAATATAGGACCTTAAATAAATTTGGTTTTATTAATAAACTGTGAATCTTTATAAATTTAAAAAAAATCAAAAATAGTCATTTTATGAGCTGCAAAAGGGAAGGGGGAAGTTCTCTCACACCCTGCCCTTTTCCAGCTCAAAAATTACTATTTTGAATAAAAAAAATTTTCATGAACATTTATTATTTATATTTATTTATAATTTTGTCATTTTTCGAGCTGGAAAAGGGAAAGGACAATATTGGTTAAACCCTAAAAGCTGGAAAAGGGAAAGAGGAATTTTGGTCAAACCCTACCCCTTTTCCAGCTCGAAAAATCACCATTTTAAATAATTTTTTTTTATAAACATTTATAATTTATATTTATTTATAATTCTGTTATTTTTCGAGTTGGAAAAGGTAAAGGGGAATTTCTGTTAAACCCTACCCCTTTTCCAGCTCGAAAAATCACCATTTTAAATCATTTTTTTTACAAACATTTATAATTTATAATTTTGTCATTTTTTGAGCTGGAAAAGGGAAAGGGGAATTTTTGTCAAACCCTACCCCTTTTCCAGCTCGAAAAACCACCATTTTAAATAATTTTTTTTATAAACATTTATAATTTATATTTATTTATAATTTTGTCATTTTTTGAGCTGGAAAAGGGAAAGGGGAATTTTTGTCAAACACTACCCCTTTTCCAGATCGAAAAATCACCATTTTAAATAGTTTTTTCAATAAACATTTATAATTTATTATTAATGAAACAAAATTTATGCAACACACTATAATCATAATGTTCATTATAGCAGTTTTTGATTTTCACTATTCCAATATTTTATAATAATCAGCAATTAGTCAAATTCATCAAAATAATTGAAATCTATTAATATTTAACACTAATGAAATCTGAAATTCGATTAAAAAAAAATTCTGATTATTTTTGTGTTTTTTCAGAAAAATACAATTGTTTTTGCAAAAAATTGATAAAAGCGAGTATCAAGTGATCATAATTTCATGGAAAAACTAAAACGTTGGAAAAAATCAGTTACAAAAAAAAAGATTGTGATTATTTTTGTGTTTTTGGTCAAAAATATAAATGTTTTTTGAGTTCCGAATCATATTTTACTTTAAGACTAGAAAAAAGATTTTCGGAAAAACATCAAAGTAAACAATTACCAAAAAAAAATTGAAAAAAATAATGGTGGTCCAGAACGAAATGTACGAGACCAATGAATGTGTAATTTCAGCGCATGTTTTGCTAATATCGTGGAGACCACGTGACTTCTATACATGTATGTGCAGTTTACATACGTTGACACATTTACAATTTTTATACACGTATTTCGTACGTTACATTTACGGACGACTCGTTGCACGTGCATCCACAAATTTAGGTATATATATATTTATTTAAATTTTTATGTATAATATATTATATATAATATAGTATATATATGTATATAAAAGTAACATCGTAACGTACAATAAGTCGTATCTTTCTTTGGCACATCTCTTTCGAATAAGGTCGTGCCAGTGCACTTTTTTTTCTCTCACCGCACCCTCTTCGTGAAAGTGCAAGTGCACCCACACTCTCAATATTTATTATATACACAATTAGTTTATCGGATAAGTACAAATTTTAAGGTTCCATCGTGTAACGGTATTAACGCCTACATATACATTTTTTGAATTACTTTCCACTTATGTTTGTGTCGAGTGCGTTGACGGCTGCCTAGGCTCTAAAAAATGACATGAGAAAATTATCTGCAATCCTTCAGTAAATAACACTGGGCCAAAAATAACGTTTTGAAAAATCACTTTTTGAAATCCTAGAGAGGAAACATGGATGGCTAAGAATAGAGAGTAATTCTTTGGTCCAGTTTCTAAGTCGAAAAACAAATATGAAAAGCTTCCAACTAGAATTAGTTATTTAGTAATATACACTTTAGTTTAATCTCAAATTATTATGATACATATTTGTTCACTACCTAGTTAATAAATTAAAACAATCAGTATTAAAATGCTTCTGAAAGTTGGGGAAATTTTCATATTCATTTTTCTGAGACTGTTCAGACTGTGTGCGAAAGGTGCGTTTTCGAAAACTTCAATAATTTTGATAAAAGTGTAAAAAAGTGATTTCGGGTCAATCGGCAATATTAAAATAGCAAAATTAGTAAAAAGAAGTCGATGTATTCTTAGAATTTTCTCGTCTGTGAGAGATTGAAGAAAGTTCTTTCGCTCCCCCGAATCACGAAGGAGGCCTTATTGATTTTATCAAGAATGGGCTTACATCATAGAAAACGCAACTCCATGGACCCTTTTCATTATATTCTGCTCACAATCTAAATTTGAGGCCATCTATGAAAGACATTTTAAAATTAATATATTTATCCATGAACAAGGCACTGCACGACAGAACAAATGACATTGCTGTCTCTGATCTCTCAATTCTTCAAAATGAAAATTAAATCACAAGTTACCTCAGGCATGAAAGATCAATTCATTGATATTTAAACACAAGCATTATTCTTGGAATGAATCAATCGTTTCGATAACCTGATTCATGCTCTTTAAATGTCATTTAAATAATAGAGAGATTCAAGATTCAGCAACGCAGACCGGGAAAGACGATTTAATTCTAGATGGGCAGGTGTCGATTGCATTCGGCAAAGAATGTAAAGTTGTAAAATTTTTCGCCAATGGTATGTGCAGCAACATATTCCGGTCATTATGATAATATTGGTCAATTTGACATTTTATCACAAATTAAACAATTACAATAACCCATTTCTTCAATATATTCCTATCTTCTCTTAAATTCAAATCCGGGTATCTACCTACAAATTTGAATGAAACTACCACCAGGGCAAGAGTACCTAAATCGTAAGGATGAAACTCGACTCATCGATTATTTTAGAAACATATGCCGAAATCTCACGACTTCCTTTACTCTAGTTAAATAGAAAAGTGGTCCGAAAGCTTGTCCCGGGAAATGACCAGATCAGTTGGTCTTCTCAAAGTTTGTAAGACAATCAGTCAATAGATCGAGTCAATAATTCGGAACAAACGATTTGAAAGCTGCGGTAACTTAACCTTCGCCTTGTGCGTTGCGTTATAAGGGGAAGCACTTGGTTTTCTTCTGTACGATGACCGACTTGCAGTCCGGTTTGTTCAAAGTAAAACTCTCCTGCTTCATCGTATCTTCTACTGAAATCCGCCCCAAACGTTTTTTCATTCTGAAAGGTGTTGTCCTGGGAGATATAATCTCATAGGCATCGCTCGTTCGCCCCTGAGGCGACAACTTCTTCTTTGGACTTCCTTTTTTGTCAACAGTATTCCCAGCATCCACCTCGAGACAATGATTGGGCTTTGGTTTAGGCTCCGCTTCCAAAACGCTGATGTTGTTCACCTTATCCTCTAGCTCGTCAGGAGTGTTGAAGACATCAGAATAGATACTTTTCGAATCGCCGTTCAATGCGAGTTCAGAGGAATCGAGCACCTCTTCCGTTTCCGAGAGAAGAATTCTACCCGAAGCTAGAGAAATCGTCCTCGGTTCCGGTTTTGGAGGTCGCTCATCATCAACAAAGTCGAGAGACATACACCTTTTCTCAAAAAGAGCAGCCACTGGCTTTTCACTCTCTTCCTTAATATCCTGGGTTTCGGCTTTTGCTTCCAATTGATCAGCAGAAACTGCAACTGTATTCACTCTCGAAGGTCTACGAATACTGTTTTCTCTCTCAAAAGAAAGGCAGAATTCCTTGTCAGTTAGTAAAACCTTCTTCGGCAGCTTTGTTACGTCTTTCAGTTTCTCTAAATCGAAATCCTTTTCCATGGATGGAGTCTTCAGAAGACTTTTGACCTTGCGCAACTCAGTCAGAAGGTGCATAGTCTCCTGAGAGGGTTCATGGCAGATCTTTCCCTTTGTGCGTTTTAATGAAGCATTGGTATCGGATTCCTGATCACTCAGATGATCCACTCCATCCTGTTTCCTCAATACCGATCTCATTGTACCTCTCCGAACACGGAGCCTTGAATTATCTTCAGGAGGGGGCTCAGCCTGTTCCTCAGATACCCCAGAAGCTTCAGACAACTTACACCTCTCAGACACCAAAGTCTTCTTTGGTGATTCAATTCTGATTTTCTCAGATTTTAGAGAATTGCTGATATCGTAAGTAGGCGAAATCATCTTCTCCCTGGCGATAACTCTACGAAGTCCGACCGACGTTGGGAATTGACCTCTAGTGCGCTGTTTAAAGGCGGCATAGGTCTCAGCTGGTACTCCTTGCAACTTGAATTTCTCTTGCAGCTGCTTGAAGGTCTCTTTACCTAAACTCTCGGTTAGCTTAGAAGATTCCAGAGAGTTGGTTTCACTTTGAGGTCCTAGAGAAGAGGAAGAAGGTGCGTATGTCGCGACAGTTTCCCTGGAAATGTTGAGGTTGTCTGAAGATATACCCCACCTCTCAATCTGGGCATGTGTATTATTCTTTTTGTCTAGTATGTCCTCTGATCCTTGGCGTCTCGTCTTCGAGGGCGAGAACTCAAGGTTTTTAATAAATGCAACTTCGGCCTGTTTAAAGATTCGGAGTTCAGGAGAAACTGAGGAAATAGTCCTCTTGGTCGGGGAGTTGGGTGTACTATCATCGCTTCGAATGCCATCTTTGGAATCAGGACCATCTTGCCTCCTTCGAACCGACATCTTCGGTGTCGATGCGATCATCTTGGCCCAGTGCTTCCGCCTGGGTGAGTACTCCCAGCCAGTGGCTTCTGCAGGAGAACTTAGGCACGTGGTGGATGAAACAATCTCCTCGCTTGTTGTCACTCTGCACTTGACGAGTTCCACTGCGCTGGTAGATATGGGTTTCAGCTTCGAGTTACTTTGACTACAAGAAATTTCGATGTGAGGCATACTGCTAGGTCCTGCATCTAGAACATCATTTAAGGATGCTACACGAACAGGATCGCGATGATTCTTTAAAGGAGTGGATTCATCGAGATCTTCGGTTTCGAAAGAGTACATCTTGGACAAGTAAGCTTTGCCAGAACGCCTTCTTTCAGGGAAGCTCTTGGTCCCTCCTCGTGACAATGCAAGCTCTTTTTGTTTCTCCAAACATGTTGAGAATATCGGAACCACTTCTTCCTTCTTGCGCTCTATCTTGGGTGTATCAAAGATGAACTTGTCCAAGGTCTTAGACGAACCGATCTGATCCAAAAAGGGTTTTTCCACTGCTCTGCTAGGACCGATTTTTTCCAAGTAGGGCTTGCCGATGATTTTTGGTGTGAATTTACTCAGGAAAGGTCGATCCTCCGTTTTGGAAATTCCGATCTTTCTAAGAAAGGGTCTCTTTTTCTCCTTCTCGTGAGGTTTAGTGTTATCAACAGACCTCTCACTAAGGCGTTCGTTGCTGTAGTTTGATGAGTTATCGCTGCTCTTTGATCGGGCACGTTTATTTCTAGGGTAAGGTGTCAAGGGTGTTCTGGGAGTTCGAGGTGTGAGGGAAGGACTGGCTTCTGGGTTGGGACAAGTCTCGTCCAAGAGAGCGATGGCGTCCCTGATGTCCATACAAGCTTTCCTGGGCAAGGTCGATGACGGTCTGGATTGATCGTTCTCCATACTGCTGTTTCTGGTCGAAGCGAGTTCCGGCCTGATGTTTTCTCTCCCGTTGTTATAATGCGAGGGGTACGAGCTCTGATCGCCGGGTCCTGGCGGCACGTCCATTGAATAGTCATCAAAGTACCAAGGCGTAACGCCTAGGTCTTCAGGCCTTGATGCTGGACTCTGCGGTACCGCCTTCTTGGAGATGGCACCCCTTCCCTGATCTCCAGGCAAGGACATTCCTCCGGCAGGTGCTGTTCCATTAGAATGTATCATGTGTCTGCGGTATGTTGAACATGTTGCAAAACTCGGCTGTGCCGGTCTTGCTGATTCAACAACGATGCGACCTTGAGCGCAGGGGATTACCGCCTCCCCATCGGCAGGGGCTTCCTCTGGTGTCAGGGGCAAGGCTGCCCCACGGCCAAAATCGATAAACCACAGCTCGTCCCTCAACTCGCTTTCTCACTTTTTCTCGTTCATTTCCTTGTTCAGATAGTGCAGCACGTAGTGTAAAACCAGATCGTAACAGTACTTGTATTCCGTCTGAAACAAAAGCAACACGATCAAGTAACGGAAATCTAGTAATGGCATTATTAGAAGACGTTTATTGAGACTATTGAGTCTGAATTGAATTGAATATTGAGACTGCAGGATGTCATGAGACAATATAGAAACTGAAGTTCATAGATCAAACTTGTTATTAGGTGAGGATAAGCGGGACTCAGCTGCTGAATCGATGGAGTAGAGAGGAGACACAAATATACACATATAGTTTACGATGACTATGCAAACACAAACTTCAAACTGAACATACGTCTACGTGGACGAAATGCACACACAATAGAATAACGAGTAAAGTTACACAAAAGTTGGGGATAGAACTGACAATGAATGCATAATAGAAGGACACCAGAACATGTTTCTGAGAAACACTTTGGTCCAAAGGGAACTAATAAAACCAATGAATGCGAAATAAGATCTTAGGGGTCGTCCATAAACTACGTTACCAATTTGAGGGGGGAGGGGTTGCATACAAAATTATGGTTGGTAACAGGAGGATGAGGGGGGTCAGTGGAAGTAACGTTACGAACTTAGGTAACTTTTAGTAGGTTTTTGTGATGATTCTTAGCAAAATAATTTTTGATGTTAATTTTCTTTGTCTACTGGTCGAGAATCAATATTTTGAATATTGATTTTTGAAATTGTGAAAAAAATGCTCTCTAGCTTCGCTGGGATACGAGCCCAGGTCTTTCAGATTTCCGGTCTGATGCTTTACCAACTAAGCTAGGGAGAGAAGAGAACATTTTATCCACAAACCCTACAAGTTGAATTCCAATGTCATTCTTTATACTTGTAAGATTCTTAATTCCAACATGAAAGTTAAAATTTTTATTTTTGATTTTAAGGTTTTTGACTAGGGTAATTAATTTAATAATTTTTTATGTTAATTTTCTTTGTCTATTGGTCGAGAATCAATATTTTGAATATTGATTCTTTAAATTGTGAAAAAATGCTCTCTACCTCCGCTTTTTTTCACAATTTTAAAAATCAATATTCAAAATATTGACTGTCGACCAGTAGACAAAGAAAATTAAGATAAAAAATTATTAAATTGATTACTAAATTATTAAAATAATAATTTTGGTTGAAAATTCAACTATTTGGTTGAATGTAGAAATCTTTTGTTGAAAAGTCATTTTTTTAAAGATTCAACATTTTAGTTGAAAATTCGTTTTTTTTTGTGGAAAATTAATCTTCTTTTTTAAAAAAATCATATTTTTGTCAAAAATTGAACTAATTGATTGAAAGTTAAAAATTCACCGAACTATTTTCTTGGAAATTTGTTTTATTTTTGGTTTCAAATTAATTTTTTTTAACTAAAAATTTAGCTACTAGATTTTTGGTAGAAAATTTATCTTTTTTAGTTCAAAATTCATCTTCTTGGTTAAAAATGTATGGTTTTCAATTGAAAAATCAACTACTTGATTGAAAGTTTCTGTATTTTCTTCGTTAAAAAATTATATTTTTGGTTGCAAATTCAACTATTTGGTTGAATGTAGAAATCTTTTCTTGAAAAGTCATTTTTTTTAAGATTCAACATTTTAGTTGAAAATTCGTCTTTTTTGATAGAAAATTAATCTTCTTGTTTAAAAAAATCATATTTTGTTTAAAAATTCAACTAATTGTTTGAAAGATAAAGATTCACTGAATTATTTTCTTGGAATTTCGTTTTATTTTTCGTTTCAAATTAATTTTTTTTTTAACTAAAAACTTAACCACTACATTTTTGGTTGACAATTTATCTGTTTTAGTTCAAAATTTAACTATTCGGTTAAAAATTTATGTTTTTCAACTGAAAAATCAACTACTTGATTAAAAATTTCTGTAATGCCTTCATTAAAAATTCCACTATTTGGTTGAATGTAGAAATCTTTTGTTGAAAAGTCATTTTTTTAAGATTCAACATTTTAGTTGAAAATTCGTCTTTTTTGGTAGAAAATTAATCTTCTTGCTTAAAACAAATCATATTTTTGTTTGAAAATTCAACTATTTGATTGAATGTAGAAATCTTTTGTTGAAAAGTCATTTTTTTTAAGATTCAACATTTTAGTTGAAAATTCGTCTTTTTTAGTAGAAAATTAATCTTCTTGTTTAAAAAAGTCATATTTTTGTTTGAAAATTCAACTATTTGGTTGAATGTTCATATCTTTTGTTAAAATTATTTTTTCTGAAGACTCAACATTTTAGTTGAAAATTTGTGTTTTTTGGTAGAAATTTAATCTTCGTGATTGAAAATTCATCTTTTTGGTTAAAAATGCAACTCTTTGGTTGAAAATTATTTCGTTTTGGTTGAAAATTCATCTTTTTCGTAGAAAATTCGTCTTTTTGGCTTGAAACAATTTGGTAGAAAATTAAACTATTTAGTTAAAAATTAACTTTTTTGTTGTGAATTCATATTTCTTATGAAAAATTAAACGAATTTGTTAGAAAATTCAAACATTCGTTTACAAATTATTCTACATATTTATTCAAAAATTTAACTATTTGACTTTTTTGGTAGAAAATTAATCTTCTTGGTGGAAAATTCATCTTTTTGGTTGAAAGTTTGATTATTTGGTTAAACATTCTTTTTTTTTCTTGGTTGAAAGTTAAACTAATTTATTAACAATTCTTTTTTTTAGATTCACGTCTTTGGTTGAAAATTTGAATATTTTGTTTATAATTAGTTGTTTTTGTGGTTAATAAATAATTTTTTATCTGAAAATTTAACTATTTCATTTTTGGTTGAAAATATGTTCTTCACAAGTTAAATTCAACAATTTGGTAGAAAATTATTATATTTTGTTGAAAATTTCTTTTTTTTTGTTGTTAAAAATTAATTTTTCAAACTGAACATTTGTCTGAATTCTTTTTTTGAAAATTCGTCTATCTGGTTGAGGATTCGACTATTTTGTCGAAACTCAACTATTTTTCTGTCATTTTTTCTGGTAGAAAACTCAACTGTTTTGTTGAAAATTTGTCCTTTTGGATTGAAAATTCATCTATTATGGTAGAAGTCATCTTGCTGGGTTGGAAATTAAATTTTTGGTTGAAAATTATTTCTCTCTAAAATAAGGAATTTTTAGCAAGATAGATAAAAACTTTCAACCAAAGAGATAAATTTTCAACTAAAATGATGAATTTTCAAAAAATTGAAAAGAACTTTCAAGAAAAGAGTTCAAAATTCAACTAACAAGTTGAATTTTTCACCAAGAAGATTAATTTTCTACAAAAAAAGATGAATTAATTTTCAAACTAAAAATGAAACGAATTTTTAGCAAAATAGTTCAATTTTCAACCAAAAAAATTAATTTTCTACACAATAGTTCAACTTTCAACCAAGCATGCACAAGTTGAATTTTTAACCAAACAATATGAATTTTGAACCAAAAAATATAATGGTAGACTTTTCAACCAAAAAAATTAACTTTCAACCAAAATTAGTTGAATTTTTTTATTAGGTTCAATGAAATCAGTTCACATTTCAGTGAAAAAACGAGAAAAAGGGAAAGTTTTTTGAAAACATGGACAAAAATAAGAATTCTTTAAAAAAGGAGAAAAGAGTTTAATGGACGGCCCCTAATCTGTTAAGTTAATCTGCCGTATAAGTTGACGGTTACATGAAATTACATTTATATTTCGTTTTTTGTTTTTCATCAAAATGTCACTGTCAGCCAAAAATCACTGAAAATAGCGTCGAGTGATATATGGACGCTCCCTGATTGCAAAATAAAAAAAAAGTAAAATAGAAATAAAAAGTCGACTCGAAATTTACTTACCATGTTTTCTACGAGTTGAGGTCTATGCCTGCGAACAGTCTTTACTGCTTGGAAAATGTCGACCTCACCATGTTGTATAACTTGTTCGATGCAGGCATTGGCGGCGCAATAAACCCCAACACGACTTCTTCCATCTGGAGAAACAACTGCAACTGGTCCATAATCCGTCCTTTGTCTCCAGTTTTCCACCATGTTCATCAGTTCTACAAGGCTATTCGTGGATGTTGGAACCTTGTGTCCCATTGGCCAACAAGTTAGTTGAAAAACCTTCACAGTCTTCGGGGGTGCCTTTACGCCTGCCATCAACTCCGTCAAGGAAACTATTTTCTTGTTTATCCTGAATTTCTGCAAACGAGAACATTTTTCTTTAAAAAAACATTTTTCTTTAGAAGAAATCAATAATTTCCTATAATATTTTCTCGTAAGGGGGGATTACGAAACATTGTACGGGATTGCACGAGATTGCACGAGACTGCACAAGATTGCACAATATTGCACAATATTGCACAAGATTGCACAAGATTGCACAAGAATGCACAAGAATGCAAAAGATTGCACAAGATTGCATAGAGAGTGTACAAATGAAGAATAAAATAAAAAACATAAAATTTTTTTATCTTGCAATTAATCATTCAAAAATATTCTATTCGAAATCTACGTTCTTTGGCGATTCCTTCATTTTGCCTTAATAAGCTGAAAATTAGAATAAGTGCGACATGTTATTTTCCTTCATAAGTTAAAATTTAAAAGTGTTTTTCAGGCTATAACAATTTATTGCTTGCACGAGATTACACGAGATTGCACAACATTGCACAAGATTGCGCAAGATTGCACAAGATTGCAGAGAGAGTGTACTAATGAGGAATAAAATAAAAAATATAAAATTTTTTTATTTCACAATTAATCATTCAAAAATATTCTATTCGAAATCTACGTTCTTTGGCGATTCCTTCATTAGCCTTAATAATCTGAACTTTAGAATAAGTGCGACATGTTATTTTCCTTCATAAGTTAAAAATTAAAAGTTTTTTTCAGGTTATATCAATTTATTGCTTGCACGAGATTGCACAATATTGCACAAGATTGCACAATATTGCACAAGATTGCACAAGAATGTAAAATATTGCACAAGATTGCAGAGAGAGTGTACAAATGAGGAATAAAATAAAAAACATAAAAATTTTTCATCTTGCAATTATTCATTCAAAAATATTCTATTCGAAATCTACGTTTATTGGCGATTCCTTCATTTTGCCTTAATAAGCTGAAAATTAGAATAATTGCGACATGTTTTTTTTTCTTCATAAGTTAAAAATAAAAAGTGTTTTTCAGGCTATATCAAATTATTGCTTGCACGAGATGGCACGAGATTGCACAAGATTGCACAAGACTGCACAATATTGCACAAGATTGCACAAGAATGCAAAAGATTGCACAAGATTGCAACAGATTGCAGAGAGAGTGTACAAATGAGGAATAAAATAAAAAACATAGAATTTTTTTATTTCACAATTAATCATTCAAAAATATTCTATTCGAAATCTACGTTTTTTGGCGATTCCTTCATTTTGTCTCAATAATCTGAAAATTAGAATAAGTGCGACATGTTATTTTCCTTCATAAGTTAA
>CAKNYM010038559.1:0-10376 GCA_932195095.1 Andricus curvator | reverse complement strand
AATGGGAAGTAGGAGAAATGAAGAGTGTGGTAGGAAAGGGAGTAAGAGAAAATTAGGGGAGAGTAAGTGAGGTAAATGAGGGTTGGGGAAGTAGGGGAAGAGAGGGAAATAAAGGGAGGGCAAGAAGCGGCTATTCAAGTATTACGTAAGCATTTTGGGGGGAGGAGGGGTCTAAATAGATGCTTATTGTTGTATGTTCGTAATACAAAAAATATGCTTACAATGGGGGGGGGGGTCAAGAATAGGAAAAATTATGTTTACGTAATACTTGAACGGCCCCTAAGAGAAGTGAGGGAAAAACGGGGAAGCGAATAAGAAGAAGTAGGAGAAGTAGGGAGGATAAGGGATGGAGTGGGGGAAGTGATGAGAGGGGTACTAGGAGAAGTGAAGGGAAATAATGAAAGAAGAAGTAGGAAATGTAAAACGAAAAGAGGAAAGGGGAATTAGTGAAAGGAATGGGAAGTAGGGGGAATGAGGCTCTGGGAAGTAGGATATGAGAGGGGAAATAAAGGGAGGGAAAGTAGAAGAAGTAAGGTGAAAATGGGGAAGGAAAGAAGAAGTAGGAGAAGTAGGGGGATGATGGATGGAGTGGGGGAAGTGATAGGAGGGGTATTGGGGAAAGTGAGGGGAAATGAATAGTGAAGTAGGAGAAGTGAAGAGAAATGAATAGAAAAATAGGGGAAGTGAGGAGAGGGGAAGGTTGATGAGGAAGCAGTTGGGAAGAGAGGAGAAGTAGGGGAATGTAGGGGGAGTAGGGATGGGAATGTATGGGAGAGGGAGGTTTTGAACGACTTAATTAACATCTTAGTAGACTACGGAACCTTTTTTTGTAGGCTCTAGGCGCCAACAATGACTAATTTTTTTTATCGAATATTCAACTGTTTTGTTGAACATTTGACTTTTTGGATAGAAAATCCGTCCTTTTAAATTAAAAATTCATCTTTTTGGTAGAAAAATCATATTTTTGGTTGAAATTTCATCCTTCTTGGTTAAAAATGAACTTTTCTGTGGAAAACTTAATTGTCTTCTTTAAAATTTGTATTTTGGGCTTGCAAATTTAACCATTTGGTTGAAAATGCAAATGTTATTGGTTAAAATTTGATCTTTTTGTTTTTTGAGAAATCGACCATTTAGATTAAAATTCATCTTTGGAGGTTGAAAAATCAAGTATTTGGTTGAAAATTCAACTGTTTTTTTTTTTTAATTCGACTTTTTGGATATAAAATTAATTCTTCTTGATGGAAAAGTTATCTTTCTTGATTAAGAAGTTAATTATTTTTGATTAAAACAAATATATTGTTCAAACTTCAAATGTCTTTTAAAAATTCGTCTCTTTGGCCCGAAAGTTCAACTATTTGGTTGAAAGTGCAACTGCTTCGTTGAAAATTCATCTCTGTTGCTTAAAAGTTTAACTATTAGGTATACATTTTTTTTAAATTAAATTTTTGTCTTTCAAAGTCAACGCTTTTCTAAAATATTCGACTCTTTAGATTGAAATTTCAACTCTTCTGTTGAAAATTCATCTATTTTAGTAGAGAAACTTTTTTGGTTGCAAATTCAACTATTTTGTAGAAAATTTGTCGTTTTTGGCGGAATTTAATAGTTTTTAATTTGAAATTAATCTCTCCTTTGGTTAAAATATAAATTATTACATCTTCGTTAAGAATTTATTTTGTTGGGTTAAAAAAAATTACTTGGTTGAACGTTAAACAGCTTTGTTGAAAATTTTTTTTTTTGTTGAAGATTCTTCTCTTTGATTGAAAATTGAACTATTTTGTTGAAAATTCGTTTTTTTCGGTTGAAAATTAATTTTCGTAACTGAAAATTCATGTATTTCGTTGAAAATTTGTATTTTTTGGTTAAAAATTATACTGATTGGTTGAAATTTGAACTACATTGTCAAAAAATTTTACTTTTTTGGTTAAAAACTAATGTTTTAACTAAAAATGTAACCATTTGTTTTAAAATTCATGTATTTTCTTAAAACTTCGTCTTTTTGGTTGAATTCAACTGTTTTGATTGAAAATAAAATTAATTTTTTGCTGAAATTTCAACATTTATATTTTTCGTTGAGAATTCATTTTTTTTGGATTGAAATTCATCATTCTTGGTAGAAAAGTCATCTTAACTGATTTAAAAGGAATCTTGTTGTTGAAAATTCATCTTCTTTTATTGAAAAATCAACCGTCCTTCAAACTAAAAGTAATTTTATTTTTTTTTGAAAATTCATCTGTTTGGCTGAAAATTCATCTTTCTTGGTTTAAAATTTTTTTCGTTTTCGAAAATTCTTTTTTACGGGTTTCAAAGTCCACGGTTTTCTAAAAAAATGAAACTTTATTAGGATTTTTCCTATTTTTTTAAAATTATTTTTTCTCATTTTTCATTCAAAAATTAAACTATTTTGTTAAAAATGCAATATATTTGGACTTGACATCTTAGGAATTCAAAGAATTTCATATTGAATTCAATATAGTTCTAACATCAATTTTATATCAAAGCAATTATTCTTCTTTTCTTCCCCTACATTCGTGAAAAATCACCCTATTAATCACACTATATAATAATTCTTATCTTATTTTATTCACGTCAAGATTACTCACATCAACGAAGACAGCATTTATGTAGTCGGTATAACTATTTCCCTGGAAACTTGTGAGATATGGTCGGAAGTTGTCAGCTGTAAAGAGAGAAGATAGTTAAATCAAGTGATCGGACGAATTTTGAGGTCCATGAATGCACAGAAAACTGTGAAAGGGGAGTGATTGGAGGGTGAAGTAGGGGAGGGGGGGCTGGGGGTGTATAGGCAGAAGAATTAAGAGGAGGGGAAGTAGGAGAAGTATGGGAAGGGAAAGAAAGTTGGAGCAAGGATAATAGGGGAAGGGAGGAGAAGTGAATGGAGGGGTTGTAAGGGAAGTAAGGGAATGGAAGTAGAAGAAGTGAGGTGATGGGAAGTGTGGACGGGATCGAGACGAAGTGAGTAAAGGGGGAGTGAGTGGAACAGAAGAAGGGGCAGTGATGTAACGAAAGTAGGGGAATATGGAAGGGAAGTAGTGGAAGTTAGGGAGAAGTAAGTGAGCAACTAGGGGGTATGCGTAGGAAGATTGAGTGGAGGGAAAGTAGAAGAGTAAGATAAGAGAAAGTGAAAGGAAGTAAGGGATGGTTGGAGAGGTGAAGTAGGTGTAGTGATAGGAAGTGGAAGGAGGTATAATAGAGGAAGGGAGGAGAAGTGAATGCATGTGATGTAGGGGAAGTGAGGGATATTAAGTAGGAGAAGTGCGGGGATGGGAAGTGTGGGGAGGGAAACTGAGACGAAGTGAGTGAAGGGAGAGTGAGTGGAGGGAAAAATGAGCAATTTATGGAAGGAAAGTGGGCGAAGTGAGAGGGAAGTAGAAGGGTAACGAGGAGGTTATATGTAGGAAAATTTAGAGGAGAAGAAGTATAGAAATAAGGAGAGAGGTAGTAATGCGAAGTAAGTCGATAGGAAGTGACTGAAGGGAAGTAGGAGAAGTGACAGGAAGGTAAGTGTGGGGAGGGGAATGAAGACGTAGTAAGTGGAGAACAAGTAAGTGGAGGGGAAGAAGAGGAAGTGATGTGAGGGAAGTAGGGGAAGTGATAGGGAAACTAGGGGGTATGAGTAGGAGAAATTAAAGGGGTGGAAGTAAGGGAGTAAGGAGAGGGAAAATTACGGAAAGTGGGGGATGGCTGGGGAGGTGAAGTAGGGAAAGTATGGGAAGTGAGAGAAGGTGAGAGGAGGAATATTAGGGAAAGAGAGAAGAAGCGAGTGAAGAGGAAGCAGGGGAAGTGAGGGAAAGGAAGTAGCGTAGAGGAGAAGGGAAGTCTCAGGAAGGAGAATTGAGAAGATGTGAGTTAAGCGGAAGCGAAGCAAAGTGAGTGAAGAGGTACTAAGTGGAGAGGGAGAAATCAAAGTGATGGAAGAGAAGTAGAGTAAGTGAGGAGAAATAAGGAAAGTAAGGAGCGGGAAAGTGAGGGGATGGTTAAGGAGAAGTAAAGGAAGTATAAGAAGTGAGAGGAGGGATAGTAGCGGAAGTGAAGGGGAGTAAGTGGAGTGGAAGTAGGGGAAGTGAGGGAAGGAAAGTATGAGAATTGAGGGAAGAGAAAGTGTAGGGAGGAAAGGTGGGGTAGTAAGAAGGGAACTACAGAGATTAGGAGAAGTAAAAGTAGGGGAAGTAAGGGGATGGGAAGTGGGAGAGTATGGAGAAAGGAATTAAAGGAAGGGAAGCGTAAGTATGTGGAAATGGGGGTAGTAGGGATGTGGAGATGAAGTAGGGAAAGTGTTGGGAGGGGAAGTGAGAGGAGAAAAACTAGGAATTTGGCTTTGAAAAATTTTTTCTGTGTGAGATTTGATGAAGTGAAACTTACGTGGAACTACGAGAACATCCCTGTTCTTTTCCCGATTGTCGCCGCGATGTCCGCCGGCACAGTCACCTATCGTAAATCGCGGCGTTTGCTTGCATATTTGTTGATACTCCCTCTGGTACTCGTTCATTTTGGTTATCGGATGTTTTATGCTTTTTTGCCTCAATCGCTGCGACAGTTCCGCGACCGGAAACCATGATGTTCCACATATCACAAACTCTTCCAATGTGTCATATATAAATTTGTACTGATCCTGTACCGGAAAGAAAAAAAAAAGAGAATTATATATAATAATCTTTATTTGAGGTTGTTTCATTAAATGGAAATTCTTTAATTTGAATTGAAGTATAAAATTCCTATCATGCTGGATCAAAATGACAATAAGTTTTATCCGACTGTAGAATTATTTGAAATTAGAAGCAGTGTTGGGGAAGTCATTTTTACTGTTCAAAATTAGAGAATTTTTATTTGCAAATTTATAAAATTCAATACATTTTTATTTTAAATCGTAACTCCTAAAAATTGTAGAACCTTGAATTGTGAATTTTTTTTAATTGAAGAGGTTTTAATATAGAAAATTTATAATAGTAAAGTATGCAAGTTTTAATTTTTTAAATTAAAAATTTTGTAATTTTTATGCTTTTTCTTAGGAATTTCTTCAATTTGGAAGATTCAGAAATAAAAACTTGAGTTTTGATCTTGAAAATCATCAAAATTTGAGAATTCTTATTTCTGCATATTTAAAATTGAAAAGTTTTCAATGTTGAAAATTTACAATTATAAATTATGCAAGTTTTAAGTTTTAAAATAAAAAATTCTGTAATTTTGATGCTTCACTTTCCAAATTTCTTCAAATTGGAAGATTTGGAATTGAAAACTTCACTTTTGATCTTGAAAATCATCAAAATATAAGAATTTTTATTTCTGCATCTTTAAAATTGAAAAGTTTTTAATTTTAGAAATTAGGAATTGACAATTATGCATGTTGTAAGTTTAACAATTAAAAATCCTGTGATTCTTACATTTTATATTCAAAATTTCTTCAATTGGGAAGATTCAGGATTGAAAACTTGACTTTTAATTTTGAAAATCATAAAAATTTAATAACTTTCATTTCTGCATCTTTAAAATTGAAGAGTTTTTAATTTTGAAATTGAACAATTGAAAATTATGCATGTGCTAAGTTTTACAATTAAAAATCCTGTAATTTTCATGATTTACATTCAACATTTCTTCAATTTGGAAGATTCAGGATTGAAAAATTAACTTTTGATCTGGAAAATCGTCAAAATTTAAGAATTTTCATTTCTGCATCTTTAGAATTGAAAAGTTTTTAATTTTGCAAATTCAAACTGACAAAAAATGCAATTTTTGAGTTTCAGAAATAAAAATGCTTTAATTTTGTTAATTTGCATTTAATATATCTTCAATTTGGAAGATTTAGGATCAAAAACTTGACACTTGATCTTCAAAATCATCAAAATTTGAAAATCCTTGTTTCTGCATCTTTAAAATTCAAAAGGGTTCAATTAAAAAAATTAACAATTATAAATTGTGCATGTTGTAAGTTCTACAATTGAAAATCTTGTAATTTTTACGATTTACATTTGAAATTTCTTCAATTTGGAAGATTCATGATTAAAAAATTGACTTTTGATCTTAAAAATCATCGAGAATTTTTATTTCTGCATCTTTGAAATTCAAAAGTTTTCAATTTAAAAATTACCAATTAAAAATCATACATGTTTTAAGTTTTACAATTAAGAATCGTGTAATTCTTATAATTTGCATTAGAAATTTCTTCAGTTTTGAAGATTCGGGATTGAAAACTTGACTTTTGAACTTGAAAATCATGAAAATTTGAGAATTTTTATTTCTGTATCTTAAAATGGTAAAGTTGTAGATTTTGAAAATGAAAAATGTTAAATTATGCAATTTTAAAGTTTAAGAATTAAAAATTGTGCATGTTGTAAATTTTACAAATAAAAATCTTGTAATTTGTATGATTTACATTTGAAATTTCTTCAATTTGGAAGATTCACGATTAAAAAATTGACTTTTGTTCTTGAAAATCATCAAGAATGTTTAATTCTGCATCTTTAAAGTTGAGAAATTTTTAATTAAAAAATTACCAATTAAAAATTATTCAGGATTGAAAACTTGACTTTTGATCTTGAAAATCATCAAAATTTAAGAATTTTTATTTCTGCATCTTAAAAATTGTAAAGTTCTTAATTTTGAAAATTAAAAATTGAAAATTATGCAATTTTTAAGTTTGAGAATTAAAAATGCAGTAATTTTTTTCGTTCATTTCGAAATTTCTTCAATTTGGAAGATTTAGAAATGAAAACTAAACTTTTTTGTCTTTTTTTCTTTGCTTCTACTTCCTGCCAGGATAAAATATTATATTTTAGTAAAAGTTAAAAATTACTGAAAGCCGATTAAAATTACAATTTTATAATAAATAAATGGTCCAATTTATCATTGAAACTTTATTTCCGGATGAGAAACAATGGAAAAATTTATTGTCATGTTTTCAACTCGTGGAAACGAATGCATTTGGTAAAATGACCAGAATCCATTGTATAAATGTAGGCCAAATGTTTCGACTGTGAAAAAAAATTTTTGTCTCAAATTTTAAAATATGATCCAAGGTTCTTGAATTGCAGAAATTTTTAACGTATTTTCAGACTAGATGGAGCTATGAATTAAAAATTATTTCAATTAATTTTTTTCTGAAAAAAGATCTTCTTTCGCTCTGCTGGGAATCGAACCACAGAACTTCCGATTGCCGGTCGGGTGCTTTCCCATTAAGCTACTAGAGAGATCGAGAGAAGAAACTTTTTTCAGAAAATACATTATTTTGCCAGATCCATACAAATCAAATTTTCCAAGGAATCTGTATTATCATCAGAAAATTAACTGAAATAATTTTTAATTCATAGCTCCATCTATTCTGAAAAGACGTTAGAGTTTCTGCTATTGTTTGATGATAATACAGATTCCTTGAAAAATTTGATTGGTACCATCTGGCAAAATAATGCGTGTATTTTATGAAATAAGTTTCTTCTCTCGATCTCTCTAGTAGCTTAATGAGAAAGCACCCGACCGGCAATCGGAAGTTCTGTGGTTTGATTCCCAGCGGAGCGAAAGAAGATCTTTTTTTTTCAGAAAATAATTAATTGAAATGGTCTTGAATTGCTCCTTTTAGTAAAATTAATTTCGACTGAAATTCATCATGATATTTAGGTAATTTTTATTCAACGTACCAGATTTTCTATGAGACCTTTTCTGCTTTTTTTGAGTTTCTTCAAGTAGCCGAATACGTCGAACATATCTTCCTCTTCAGCCAGCTCCATATTTGCATCTATCGCTAAATAAACTCCCGATCGTCCACCACCATCGCTATAAAAAAAAACAATAATTCTAAACGATTTTCCAGTTCAGATATGTATTACAATGAGCTCTCACTTATTCCAAGGCTCACTTATTCCAACGCTCACTTATTCCAAGGCTCACTTATTCCAAGCCCCCACGCTCGGGCAGCCAATGAACGTCGCTTGACAAAATCACCCTACGACTCGCGGTAGAGGTGGGGGTCCCTGAAAACTTGAAATATCCGAACGTCAACATTTTTTAGCCCTTGGAATAAGTGAGAGTTCACTGTATTGTAAATTGCAGTGAATATAATAAATTTAAAGAGATATTTTCTTTTCTTAACCAAACAAAAATGTTGCTGCCTCAACAAAATTGTTTGGTTTGTCATTTTGTTGGCCAAACAAAACTGGTATGTTGGCTGAACCACATACTTTTGTTAGCCCAATAAAATGTTTTGTTCGCTCAACAAATTACGAAACACATTTTTTTCCAATTCCCCCCACCCAAATAAATCAACGCGGTCATTTTTATTATTTATAATTGCAGAATTTTCAATTCAAAATCTATAAAATTGAATAAATTTAAATTCTAAGCCATCAAAATTGAACTTTGAAAAAATCATGCAAAATTGCATCATTTTCTCTTACACACATTAAATATTGAAGTCTTTAACTGCGAATCTTTAAAATTGAATAATTTTCAATTCTATATTTTCAAAATTGAATAATTTTCAATTCTATATTTTCAAAATTCAAGAATTTTCATTTCTAACTCTTGAAAATGGTAGAAATTTGAATTGAAAATCTCACACGTAACTTATAAATAAAAATTTAGAATCGAAAATTCTTGACATTTGCTCTTCAAAATCATCGAAAGTTGAGAAATTTTATTTTTGCATCTCTAAAATCGGAGAATCAATTGAAAATCTTAAAAACTGAAGTATTCTCCATTGTAATTCTTCAAAAATAAATTACATATTCCCAAAAAGCATTCAAAATTGAATTATTTCAAACTATGTACATTCAATAAAAAAATAAAAATAAAAATCGTTAAAATTGAATAATTTTCAATTATAAATCTTCATAATTAAACTATTGCAGAAAAACATAAAAAAATACATACCCTTAAAACATAAGAAATTGAAAAATTTTCAATTCTATATTTTCAAAATTCAAGAATTTGCAATTATCACTCTTCAAACTTGTAATTTCATAAAATTAAAGTTTTTAATTTTGAAAATTTACATACGAATATACAAGTTTTCTTTTTCGTAATTAAAAATTCTCAATATCTGATCATTTACATTTAACATTTTTTCAATTTGGAAGATTTTGAATTGAAAACTCTTGAATTTTGATCATCAAAATCATCCAAACTTAAGAATTTTGTATTATACATCTTCAAAATTGAAGAATCTTTAATTGAAAATCTTAAATCAAATATAAATCTTAAAAATTGAATAATTTTCAATTCTACGTTTTCGTAATTCAAGAATGTTTAATTGCAACTTCTCAAAATTGCAAAACTTTAAATTATATATCTTACACGTAAATTGTATTTAAGAATTATACAAGTTTTAAGTTTTACAATTAAATTTTTTTTTCTTGACTGAAAAATCTTTCATCCTTGAAAATTCACCTTTTTGTAGAAAATTCGTCTTTTTAGCTTGAAATTCTCACTATTTGATTGAAAATTGAAATTTTTGGTTGATAATTAATTTTTGATTGAAATATTATACTTTCGTTTTCCGAAAATTAATTGAAAAATTATTTGAAAATGAACTTTTTTGTTGAAAATGAATATTCTCGTTTTTCAGAAATGTTTGGATTGAGGATTTAACTATTTTGTTGAAAAATCAATTATCTGGTTGAAATTTCAACTATTTGGTTCAAAATTAATTTTTTTATTGAAAATTCATATTTGCATTTTTTGGAAATAAATCTGTTTAGGTTTAAGATACAATTTTTTTTTTAAATTTAACTATTTGGTTAAAAATAAAGTTTTTTGTTAAAAATTCATATTCAAGTTTTTCAGAAATTAATCTGTTTAGGTTGACGATTTAACTAGTTTCTTGAAAAATCATCTATTTGGTTGAAATTTCAAATATTCGGTTAAAAATTAATTTTTTTTGTTGCAAATACATATTTGCGTTTTTTTTAAAATAATTCTGTTTAGATTGAGGATTCAAATATATTGTTGAAAATTCATATTTTCGGAATAATAGTGCAACTGTTTGGTTTAAACATAATCTGCTTTTGGTTGATGATTCAACCATTTTCTTGAAAATTTCAAATGTTTAATCAAATATCAACTTTTTTGTTAAAAATTCATATTTTCAAGTTGCAAATTCAACCTTTTTTGTAGAAAGTTTTGTCTTTTTGGCTTGTAATTTCAACTATTTGGTTTAAAATTTAAATGTTTGGTTGAAAATTAATTTTGTTTAAATTCATATATCTTTTTCGAAAATTAATCTGTTTAGTAGAAAATTCTTCTTTTTGGCTTAATAATTCAAGAATTTGGTAAAAAATTTAGTGATGCATTCGCGACGATTTCGAGAAAATTCGAGATTTTCTTGAAACATGTTCAGGTGAACTCGAAACTTCATGGAGATCGAGAATCTC
>CAKNYM010038558.1:0-20227 GCA_932195095.1 Andricus curvator | reverse complement strand
TGAAAAAACATTTCAAATTTTCCCACGAATCTGAAGAAATTTTTTTTTTATTATCTCAACACCTTTCAAAATCCTTAAGCGCATGTAACACTTATCCGATTTCTACTTTTACGCGTTTTTTTTCATACCAATTCCACACGAAATGAGATATCGAGAAGAAAGTTTGGGTAAATAAAGAAAAGGGACTAAGGAACGTTTATGTACTTTATGTCTTGCTCTTGTTGACTTGATGATTTCGTCGAGTTTTTCTTCACTTTCTGAAAATAAAATAAAACAAAAAATTCAACGTTTCTAATGTCACCCAAACCTCAAATGAACCGTTGAGAAAAATTTATTATATTAAGGCCATGTAAGCGTAACCTCAAAATTTTTTTTACATTTTTTTCAAAACCTACTTACGTTCACATGAAACGCGATATCGACTTGAAAATTTGGGAAACTAAATAAGAAACACTATGAAACGTTTGCCTGGTCCTAAATTTTTATAATTATGAAAAAAGCAAACTAAAAAATTTTCAAAAAAAAACTTTTTTATAATTATAAAAATTTAGGAACAGATAAGCGTTTCTTAGTGCTTCTCATTTGATTTTCAAAATTTTCAACTCGATAGCGCGTTTCGTGTGAACGTAAGTTGGTTTTGAAAAAAATGTCAAAGAAAATGTTGAGGTTATGCTCACATGGCCTTAAATTGAAAAGCTTTTCAACTTACCCGCTGATTTTAATATTACTCCCTCCTGTATGTCAGCCTTTCCGCCGTTATTCAGAGAGACGAGGATGTGGTATTTTTGCGTTGGCGAATGCTTCGCGGCATCACATTTTTTATTCTTGACGTATGAACTTTTGTTGAAACGTTTCGCGAGAGTAAAAGCACATACGCGAACATCTTGCAGTTATCACTAAAAAGTATCAAAATGCGAGAATGTTCCACAACGAAATACTATGAGCATGCTCACTTTTCGGCTACTATATCACTTTCGCGTCTGTTCCTCAGTTCCTATATGGTTCCTATTCTTCTTAAATGGCATTAGCCTTGTCAATGCAATCTGCCGCAGAAGGCATTGTATGGCATTCAACTGAAGAGATCTCAAAACAGCATTGAATGGCATTAACCCGATTTAATACTTTGTGTCATGAAAGACATTGTATGGCATTCAAGTGGGTGGCTCGGCGAAACGCATTAAATAGCATTAACGCCAATTCACTTAACAGTATTACCATGACGTCAGTTTAATGCCTTTTCATTTGTGTGCATTGAAAATGATTGGAACGAGACAAGATTCAAGCCATAAAACGCATTTAATGGCATTTCGGACAAAAATGCAATTAGTACGCATTTCAAGGCATTGAAGTGTCTACTTTTTTAAATGCCATTCTATGCGTCTCGATGAACTCCTTGTTACCCGGGCTATATAATTTTGATATTACAATTACGGAATATTACTATTTTTGAACATTTTCAAAGAATCAAATTAGCTATCCTTAATTAAAATTGTATAACGACTTTTGTCTGTCTACACGACGGAACAATGTTCTCAAGTTTGAGGTTATATTGACTCGAACACATTTGAACATTTGACAAAATTTTTGTAAATTGATGATAATATATGAGTTTAAGTAACCTCAAATAGATAGAATTTTAAATGCAGATTACAGATCATTCGTTCTCAGCTTACTTACCCCGTTTATTTTGAATTAAAAATATTAAACATAAACTCAACTAGACTGAATATGTCATCTGATCGACGTTTCATACCCTCCCAGTAAAACGGAAGTAATTGGGACGAATTGAGAAGAATTTCCTCGGGAGTCCCCGTGAATCTTGCTTTACGACAATCTCGAATTGGAGATGGTGGTGAATTCGTGTCAATTCGTGAAAAGTATTAAAGTCTTCAAATATTCTATTCGCCCGAATTCAGCGAAAAATTTTTAGGGGATCTAATTCATTTGAATGCGCAAGCACAAATTATTTTCAGTGTCCGTCAATACATTTTAATTCGCAAGATTTTAACTCAAGCCCCAATTCGCCAGAATTCGCCAGCGCGAATACAGTTAAAGACTGGCCTATTCAATCGAATTCGTAAGCTATAACCAACGCGCTCGGCATAAAGGATCCGTTGTACATAAATATCAATGAGTCCCGTAGCTCAGTGGTCACCCTCTGGACTTTATACACTTGAGATCGCTGGTTCGAGTCTCCAGGCATGCAATTTTTATTACTTTTTTTCGAAATTACCTCGACCACGAATTAAGGCGCTCTATAAATATGAATCAGTGAAAAATTCACTGATTGAAATAGTCGCTGGACATTTCACTGATTAATCAGTGATTCCGGCCTTTTCACTAATCAATTCAGTAACACCAGAGTAAATAATGCGAGGCATAACCTCTAAGTTTTAAAGTAAAGCGTTGTTGTTATTCTTTTACTTAAGTAGCAAAAATAATTTTTCAAAGAAATAAATTTTTGAATTTTTGGACTGTAAGTGTGCTGAATTTACTGCGGGAAAAATATACTCTAACTCGTATAAAAAGTGCTTACTTGACGGGTGTGTACATGACAGTCGAATCTTGAAAGTAAAGAAATATGTGAGGTTTTTTGTCATTTAGAAGCATCAAATCTTTTCACATTTTTTAATATTTGATAACATTTATGGGTTTTAAGTTTTTAATATGATTATTTCATTGAATCTACAAAAATCTTATTTTATGATTATTGCTAAATTGACATGGTGCAGTGCTGCCAACTTTCAAAAGTGAAACTTTCACTGAATGAATAAGTAACTTTTCACTGGTTGTCAGTGACCGGATTCTAGCTAATTTAATCAGTGAGATTTCACTGACAATCAGTTACTTTTCACTGATTCAGATGTAGAGAGCGAATTGACACACACACACACACATCCGGACAATTGCTTAGAACATTGTATTAGACATTTTTAAATTGAGGAAAATTTAATTAAATGAATTGAAAAAGTTTGGAAAATGTTACCATTACAAAGCTTCCTCTATGAGGAAGCAAAATTATAGTTGAAAGCTTCTTATTTTGTAAACTGATTAATTAATTATTAGCTGATTAATTTTTTTCACAATATTGAACTACATAAAGATTTAATTTTGATTAATTTTCATTAGTTAAAATAAATTGATTATTCACTTTAAGGTTATGTAATTGAATATTGGCTATAATTTTTATAATAACACTTTTTTTAATACCTTCATTATAATTATATAATTTTTTTAAATGTTTGCGATGATCTGAAATGATTGTATTCAATTTTCAAAATTATATGTACATATGTTTTGATTTTTTATAAAACTTGTATAAAATGTTATAAATAATTTAAATTTTCTCGATATTTAGAAATGAAAGTTCAATTCACAAATAAATATAAAGTAAAAATAATTTGATTGTTTCGATAAAAATAATTGTTTGAATATTGAATATTGAATATTGTCAACTGTTTAAATAATTATTAGCTGATAAATTTTAACCACAATATTGAATTACACAAAGATTGAATTTAAATTGTTCACATCAAGGTTATTTAATTGAAAAAAGGTGATTTTCCAGAATTTTTTTCTCAACAACTACTTCATATAATTGAATAAAATTTTCAGCGTTTATTTATGCTGGCTCAATGTTTACAAAAACAATATTTTTACATGAAATTATTATTTAGTTTAGGTATTATTTAACAATAAACAAAGTGTATAAAAAAAGGCATGTCCACTGCGCGCACGATATCTCCAGTCAGCATCATCTGAAACAAATAAATCAGATATTTTCTTTTTTAGTATGACCATAGCTCTAGAGTGACGAAGCGGATTTTTTTTTTTATTTTGCAAAACAACAAAATGGCGGCAGTTTAAACAAAAAATTTCCAAAAATCGTGTTTTTTTTTTGCTCTTTTTTTTGTTAATTTAACTATGATAAAATTAAAAATTTCAAAAACCGCTTCGTCACTCTGTAGATATTTATATTTAGAATAAACGTAGAAAATTTGAAAGTAATCGTTTGAAAACTTTTTGAGAAATCGTGCGCGCAGAGCGCACAAACGTTGTTTTGAGAAAAACGCGTTTAAAGTTTTCGGAACATAAAAATTGTAAGAAAAAGTTACTTACACTTAACCCTTAAAGTTATCCCTGGGGTCTTTTAGACCCCGTCTTTTTTAATCGTAAGTTATTTGTTCCATTTTTTGTTAAGTTTTAATATTTTTTCATATGTTAAAATTAAATATATATATATATATATATATATTTTTTTTTTTGTGAAAGAGATTATCTATTTTAACTAGTTCTATCTTATAAAGGATATAAAAAAGTATATCCAAAAAAATTTTCGTGCAAAAATATTAAAAATCCTTGTTACAATAATGAAATTTCTACTGGGGTCTTCAGCGACCCCCCTCATTCTTTATGTTATCGCAGAGAGGGGATAACTTTAAGGGTTAATCAGCGATCCCTGCTCCATATAATATTCCTTCTGCTTGTTTGAATGAATCCTCCCGATTTGATAATCTCTTTCACTTTATATCTAACATTTTCACTAAACGAAACTGCACAAAATGAAACAACGCTACGATGTTCACAATCACTCAGCTCTCTACGCGCTTTTGCTCCAAGCTCTCAAAAGTATAGAAAGACTCCGAATTTCTGTGTGAAATTTTGATAAAATATTTATGAATATATAACACCTATCGAAAAATGTAAAGAAAAAAAATCGATTTTTCAAAAGTGAGATAGTAGAATGACCCCTTAACGCGTTCTATCGCCAACAACTAAACCTCACAGCTAACCTAACACTTGGACTATCGAGAAAAAAATATTGGCTATAAAGTTAAAGTAGGAGTACGTCAGGGCCGTAAAAAAAATATCTGGTCCCCGTTTCATCGAAATTTCTTATTGTAACATTTTATTAATAAGCGGGCTTATAAATTTGTAGGAAGTAAATAAAAAACATTGGATAATTTTTTATTTGAAATTTTGTAACCTTAAAACTTTAAATTATTTAATTTTAAATATTTGAAATTTTTGCATGGTCTACTTTAAAAAAATACTAGAACATTGTGCGTGCTATGCGCGCACTAATTACCCTTTGTTTAGAAAAAGAACTCGGTTCATTTTCCAACATTTTGTTATAGATTTTACAGCAAATCTTATATTATTTGAGAACGTTGTACATGATTTACAGAAGTTTCCTTATTATAGCGAGAAAATTCCAGTGAATTCATAATGAATGACATTTTTTTCCACTTACTTACAATTCTTTCTTTTGGTGGAAAATTAGTTTTTTATTGAAAATAATTTTTTTTTAACTAAGAAGTGAACTACATTTTTTTTTGAAATTTTCTTATAGACATATAATCTTTTCGGTAGAGAATTCATTTGCTTCCTTAAAAATATAAATACTTCTACCAAAACTTAAATTATTTGCTTAAAAACTTATTTCTCTATCTGAAAATTTAACTAATCTATTTTTTGTTGAAAATTTAGCTTTTTTATTTGAAAATTCATCTATTTTGTTAAAAGATTGTCTTTTTTGGTAGAAAATTAACCTTTTTAGTTAAACTTCATGTATTTTATTTCATTTCTTTTGTTAAAAAATAGTTTTTTCTTATAAAAAATTAATTTTTCAAACTAAAAATTCAACTCAATTTCTTTTCGAGATTCTTTTCCATACAAATTTAATGTTTTTGGTAAAAAAATTCATTTGTTTAGTTGAAAATTCATTTTATTTGCTTAAAAACTCATTTCTCTAACTAAAAATTAAACTATTCTATACTTTGTTAAAGATTTATGTTTTTTAGTTGAAAATTCATCCATTTAGTTGAAAATTTATTTTTTTTTTGTAGAAAATCAACCTTTCTGGTTGAAGATGCAACTATTGGGTTGAAAATTCCATTAAAAATAAAAAATTTTGATGGAAAATTCATGTATTTTCTTAAAAATTATTCTTTTTTGGTAGAAAATTAATCTTTTTGGTTGGATTTTCATTTCTTCAGCTGAAAATTATTTTTTAACTTAAAAATTAATTTTTTTAAATAAAAATTAATTTTTTCAACTAAAAATTTAAATATATTCCATTTTGCAAGTTTTTTTTTCTAGCCATTACATCTTTTCGGTTGAAAATTCATTTGTTTAGTTAAAAATTTAACTATTTTGTTGAAACTTTATTTTATTTGTTTATAAACTTATTTCTCTAACTGAAAATTGAACTATTCTGTTCTTTGTTTAAAATGTATGTTTTTAGTTGAAAATTTGTCTTTTTTTGATAGAAAAATCATCTTTTTGATTAAAAATTCAGCTGATTGGTGAAATGTTTTCTTTGTTTTTGTTTGAAGATACATTATTTTAGTTGAAAGTTCATTTATTCTGTTGAAAATTGAACAAATTTTGTTGAAACTATGTTTGTTATTTGTAAAAAATAATTTTTTCAACGAAAAATGTAGCTACTTCATTTTTGCTAGAAAATTGATCTTTTTAAGTTGAAAATTCACTTATTTTGTTAGAAACATTTTCTCCTTTATGAGAAATTCAATTATTTAGGTAGAAAATTCATATTTATTTGTTATAAATTCAACTTTGTTTTCAAACATTAGTCTTCATTACCTAAAAACTCAACATTTTGGATGAGAATTTTTTTATTGATTGAAAAATCTTTCTTGGTTGAAAATTCAACTCTTTTGTTGAAAATTTGTATTTTTTAGCGCAAGTCAATAGGAAGGGGAAACGGTAGGTTTGGCTGCGAACATAAATGACTGCAGCGACATCTATAAAAAAATCAGAAATACAGTCTAGTGCCCCCTGGCAAATATAAGTGCAAACTCATACCTGAAAATCGGTAGTATTCTGTTGGTAAAATTTTTCACCTGTTAGAGAGAGAAACTTAGGAACGAGAGAGACAGACAATCTTTAACCATTTTTATTGCATCCTCCCGTTCCGTTTTAGTTCCCGTTACTCGGCTTACCTGCTCATCTGCAGGGAAATATAGAAATTTGACAAATATTTCCTCTATACAATCCGCGTGAGAAATAATGTATTGGCATCCCATAAAACAAAAAAATAAAATTCGGAAAATTTTACATATAAATAATTATTAAATAATTTTGGTAATCATAAAAGCTACTTTTATGACTTCAAACATAGGTAAAATACTGAATGTAAGAAAAATACTTGAAAACAAACCCAGGGTGTCCATCTTTTCTACAAACAAAACATTTCAGGACTTTTCCAAGTTTTCCAGGACAAAAATGAATTTTTCCAGGTACCTTTCTAAAAATGTGTCATATGCGAAATTTCTCATACGCCCCCAAAATCTGATTGTATGGTCAAAAACCATTTTTTGGTAATTGTTCATTTTACCATGGTGAAAAATCATGAGGCTAAAATCAAAAATATTAAAGTTTCATATTCTTCCAACTTCGACAATTTAATGACATTTTTTCAATCCAATAATTTGTTGCTGTTGATATAATCAAAGTGAGTTCAATTCTGTGTGTAATAATCTCTTTTTGATTAGAATTAGTTGAAATTTGACTGAGTTATATTATTTAAGTTCAATTTTCAATAAAGTAATTAAATTTTCAACAGAATAGTTGAATTTTGAACCAAATTGATGAATTTTCAACCTACAGAGATGAATTTTGATGAATTTTTAACCAAATAATCTATTTCTTTAGAAGGCAGATTAATTCTTAACAAAAATGGATAAGTTTTCTACACAACATTTAAATATTCTATCTAAAAGATTAATTTTAAACAACAAATATTAATGTTTAACAAAGAAACAAAATTTTCAACAAAATAGTTGAACTTTTAACCAAATTTCTGAATTTTCAACCTACAAAGATGAATTTTTAACCAAAACGATTTTTCAACAAGGAAGATTAATTTTCAAATGAATAGTTCTATTTTTAATTAAAAAAGATTAATTTTCAGTCAATAAATACTTCAAACAAAAAGTAGAATTTTCAACCAAACATGAATTTTCAACTCAAATGATGAATCTGCAAGGAAGAAAATAAATTGTTAACAAATGAGGTCAACTTTGAATCAAAAAACACAAATTTTCAACCCAGAAGACGAATTTTCTACAAAGCAGTTGAAATTTCAAACCTGAAATATTGATTTTCTACCAAAAAGACTAACTTTCAACAAAATAATGTAATTTCCAACCAAAGAGACGAATTTTCAACAAATAAAGATTTGTAAGAACTAGAAAAAAAATATCTCATCAAAATATATGAACATTTATGTCAAAATACGAAAGTTTTTGTAAAACATTTGCATTTTCAATCCGAAGTTTTAACCAAAAAAGAAGAAATTTCGATAAAAAAAATTATTTTTCTATCAATAAAGACGAAATTCTAAATAATTTAGATCAAGTTTCAACAAAAAATGGATAACTAACAATTTCAGGTAGAAAATAAACTTAAAATAAATAAAAAACGAATTTTAAACAAAATAGTTAAATTTTTAAGCAAACATTTGAACCTTGAAACAAAAAAATTAATTTTCAACAAAGTGGTTCAACTTTTACCCAAGTACTTGAATTTTCATTGTAAAAAAAACACTTTTCAGCCAAAAATGAAATAGTTAATTTTTCAATTAAAAAAATTAATTTGCTACAAAAAAAAAATAATTTTCAACGAATAATAATAATATTTATTGAGAGACTATACAGTCCATTTACAGAAAACTTGGCCTATTTCTTAACAACAATACAGAAAAAGAACAAACAAAAAAAAGATACATATCCATCTAAAATCATACTTAAGCTTACATTAAGAAGATTAAAAAAAACGCGTTGCAATTACATTTGGTGCCGGTGTATCAAGAAAAAGTCGATCACAGTTAAAATATACGCTCCTTTAACATTTCTGTTATCATTCTAACAAATTTTTTTGAGATCGCGACATTTGAAGTCGATAAATTATCCATCCAAAACGATTCAAGGTCAACGCATTGAGCTAACTCTTGAAAATAACTGAGTCTGGAATTATTAAAGCGTGGGCAATCGACCAGGAAGTGGTGAAAATCATCTTTTGCATCACCACAGTATAGACACAACTCTCCTTTAGGCATGTTACATAAAATCTGATCAATAATTATGTGTCTAGAATATTCATTAATAAAGCGGACTTGTGAAAAAATTCTTTTATAGTTAAGATTCATTCTATTGAAAAGGTAAGGTTGAACTCCTATTTTTAAGTGCAGGTGAGGCCATATCTGCAGACTCCTTGATTGGGCGCGCCCTAAAAGATCTCTTTTTATTAAAAATCTTTCGTATTCCTGAACTATTAGATCCTTACTTCCTGCGAGTGCCTCTAAGCTGGCAGAGTCCCACAGCTCGACCAAGTTGGCTTCTCTGAAAAAATGGTTCAACCGATTGAACCAGTTGGAACCATCCCTTCCTTGATCAGACCTCGCCAATCCAATGAGACGCAACAGACACTGTCTTGGGAACCGAGTATTTTCCATTTTACATATTTTTTTCCAGCCAAGACAGTGAGTTCTGAAGCACCATATAGGAAAGGTGAAGCCTACCCGCTTCAAGTCGAACTGCATAACTGGACGTGCATTGAGGGAGACGCAGTAGGCCCTTAAAGAATGAGAGCTGTACCCTCTCAAGGAGATCTAAATGATCTTGCCCCCAAACCTGTGCCCACGTACATAAGAGTACTTATTACCAAACTATTAAAAAGTTTAACGTACGTTGACCAAGAATCAGCTTTGTTGCTGTATATTATTCGCATAGACGCACCTATCGCAGAGTTAGCTGAGCTAAAAAATTTCCTAGCGGCGATTAAAAAGGTACAATTGTACGAAAGTGGGACACCTAAGTAAGGATACTGATTCACTACTTCAATTTTTTCATCGCCGAATTTGAAGGACTTAAACTTGTTCACAGAAGAACTGCCCTTCTTGCGAAATATCGCAATCTTAGTTTTTTGTAGATTCACAGTTAACTTGTTTTGCTCACAATAGAAACGAAGAGCTTGAAGTTTCCGTACGAGCTCAGTCGGAGTGTCAGAAAGCAAAACAAGATCGTTTGCATATGCAAGTAAAAGAACCTCAATTAAGTTATTTATACACGGAGAGCAGTTAACCGCGACCGTTACTGCCAAGTCCGCTGTCGTCGCGCAGAACTTGCGAGTGGTAGGGAGGCAGAAGCTGTTGCTGCGCTCGCATGAACCATTGTGGGTGAACCTTAACCGTTCCGGCGCGTGACCGTAATACGCAGCGCAGCTATAGTTACTCCACTCGCAGTGATAGGTACGGTTTACTCCGCAAGCATTACTGCGCGCACCGTTTTTTTTTACAATGACTCGAAAATATAACAAATTTCGACGTTTGTGACAGCGACACAAAAACATTTGAGTACGCGCGATGAGGATCAGCTGATATCGTTAGACTTCAGACCGTCCAATCTCATTGCGGTGGTAACCGCGACGGCTCGGGAATCTGGCAGTAACTGTTACTGCGACGGACGCAACAATCGCTGCAGAATCTTTTACGGTGGCATCAACCGTAACCGTTGCTACCCAGCCACAACATGATTTTTCTGCAGACCTCTTGTGGTCGGCGCAGCAACGGTTATGGTGAAAACTGTACCCGCTCTGGTTTACTGCTCTCCGTGTAGCAATACCCCTACACCTCTGTTCAATCAAGAACTCTTCTAGATCATGGATAACGATGGAGAACAGCAGGGAGCTTAGAACCTCACCCTGCAAGACGCCTTGTGTTACCTTAACGAAGTTAGTTTGACCATTACTACACCTAATCCATATAGAGAATCCAGTTTTCTGGTAGCCTTTTAAAAAAGCTGTAATCAATGCCATCGCACCCTGCTGCCTTTGCATCTTTACATTTTTTTAGACTGTCCCTAATTTCCATTGTAGTTATATAACTATCGAGCAAGGGGTGGGAGGTACTTAAAGCGAATTCGAGGTCCAAAAGCTTACTAGGGAACATATCCAGGAGATACGCATGCCATGTTTCAGGTTTGATGACGTTTAACGCTTGAGGTCTAAATCGAAGGCCATTAATAATGGACCAAAAATCAGCAGAATTACGTGCTGCAGCCAACTCGTCTATCATTCGCTTTTCGTAAGTGGTTTTCTTAGTAGACAGCAACTTCTTATAATTTCTCGTAGCGATTCTATAAGTCTTGAGACTTTCGAAAGAAAAATTCACTCTCCTGCTCTCATAAAAAATCTCAGTCAAGCTTTTCCTTGCCTCGCGGCACGCAGCGTCATACCATGGTTTGTTACTGGAAACAATGCCCGTCCTACCTGTACAAACTTTTCTCATACCTAGCTCTGCCGCAACATGTCTTATCGCGCCAACAAGATTCTCGTTCATCTCGTCTACGTCACCACTCACCCTCGCAATTTCGTTCCTCCAACGCATAACATCCTTAAACTCTTCTGATCTAGCAAAATTAAATGCGAACTTATCCGACTCGGGGAGATTAGCATGGCTCTGCGAAGGACTTTGACCTGCACAGTTCACAAAAGCACCAATCGGGAAATGATCAGACAAAGTTTTGATTTTAGGTACTTTAAAGTCTTGCAGAAAGGCCAAACTGTTTATCGAACACCATAGCAGATCATTCACGCTCCTTCCCATAGCGCCCTGAAATGTCAATTGTGCCGGAAAATCACCGCTTGCCCTCCCATTGCACACAAACAACTCGTTACTCTCCATAAAACTAGTTATCAGTTTTCCCTTATTATTAATAAAATTGTCTTAAGATGATCTGTTACCCATAAAAGAGACATTGTTAACGAAAATTTGCTCGTCTAGAATATTGAGATTCGAAACCCTACAATTGAAATCGCCGCCGAAAAAAATTGGCATGTGCGCAAAAGACATGCGTATCGAACTGAGAATAACATTAAAATTATTTAAAAAATTATTAATATCTGTGTCGGGAGCGAGATACATTGCACAGAGAATAAAAGAAAACATACAAGAATTTACCTTTAGAATGATATATTCCGGCGCAAGTGACAATAGTTGCGCTGAAAAGCGATTCTTATTTAACGCAATCACTATGCCACCCTTGTCTCTTCCTTTGATAACATCTCTCACCGCCGGAGAGTCAAAAACGAGTAAATCCCTGGAGAATGCTTTAAAAGCGGTTCTTGAGCAATCCATCCAGGTCTCATAAATTCATAAAATGTCAAATTTTCTGAAAGAGCTCGTAATGTCCTCCAGATTTGAGAAACCGTGAACATTCCAAGAGATAATTTTGGTAAGGGTGTAGACATCTGAAAGAGGTGTAGAACAACGACGTGTGGAAACAATAGGCTAGTGATCATTTTGTATGATCTCAGAGGAACCACCAACGAGCTATGCCTTCGGGATTCGGCGATCACGGGAAGTTTTAGCAGTCGTCGGGGTAGCAGCATCATTCAATAAAAATTGGTCTATGCGTTTATTCGGCGTGGCATCGATCATATCTTGTTTAGGCGGTCGTCCTCTCCTGGAGGCCTTGGCAGGCCGGACTATATTGAACTCGGAAGCGTCACTTTCATCTTCATCTGGGATATTGGACTCCTGGAGGGCGGAATTTGTAGAATCCTTTTTTGAATTCCGAAGGAAGGATTCCACGTCCGCATTCCGAAGTTCTTCACCATTGACGATAAGGGAGGAATTCTTAATCACAACCTGGAATCCCGCATCTTTCAAAGATCTGGCATGTTTAAGTAGCTCTCTTCATTTCTCTCTCTCTCTTCCTTGGAGCGATCATTAGCGATTACAAGTTCCAGTTTGCGAAATTGTGTAATCTAGTTAAATACGGTTTTGACCCATCGTGAAGCAATAAACTTGACTAATACCGGTCGCTTTTCCTTGACTTTTCCGAGTCTGTAAACATCAGCCAAGGCCACCTCTGGTATCTGCAGGCCGACGTTATGGAAAATCGATGAAACCGAAGCGAACAAATTATTATTATGAGAATCACAATCCTCCAAGTTGAAAATAATTATGTTTTTTGACCTATCGTTGCGTACAACGAGTTCTACTTCTTTTTCAATTATTGATAACTTGCTGGAGAGGGATAAAATTTTTGCAGCAACGTCAGTAGAAGCTTTACAAGATTCCTTGACGTCCTTCCTCAGCTGATCGTGAGAGCTCGTTAAAGATTTAATGTCCTTGGACAACTCAAAAATAACTTTTTGTAAGCTTTCTTCCATATCGTGACCGTATGCATGGAAAAACGCACATTAAATACTATTACACTTCACGACTTCACAGAAACATAAAGCTGTAAGCTCGAGCTTATAAGACGGTTCTGCGGAGCGAACCTCTAGCACGTCTAATCACGTTGCCGGCCCAGACGAAACTCTTTTCAACGAATAATGTAATAGTGGATATTTCAAACACAAAAGGATGACTTTTTAATGAAACTGTTGAATTTGCAACTAAATAATAAAATTCTTAACTAAAAGTATAATCGACAGGAGCAAACAACTGAAGAAAATGAATAAAAATAAGAGGCAAATAAATTACTAACAAAAACATTATATCAGATTAACCCTATTCTTCATTTTCAAAAATCCCTAACTTTACTCTGACCAATTTTTCATTTATCCTGGCTATTAATATTCAAATGTCAGAATGTTAATCTTCGAACATTTTTAACATACAATCTTTTATACATGGAATAACATAATTTAAAATTAAACTGTAAAATTGTCTAATTTATTATCCTAAACAGTTATTCAAAATGCCTGTGAAGTAGAAAAAAATCAGGAATAAATAAGAAGCTTTGAAATATTTTCGATAGTAGCTTTGCTATTTTCACCGTGATAAAGTGAACAATCAAGTACTAAAAAGGCATGTGCAAAATTCAAGGGCTTTTCCAGCTTTTTCCAGGTAAAAACATTCAACAACTTTTCCAGGTTTTCAAGGATTTCCAGGATGCTAGATATCTTGCATACCCGTAAAATACGAGACTTATTTCAGTAAAACTTTCGACTGGATATGGGGACCACTGACTGACAAGTAGAAAAAGGCATGCGTATACGGTGGGGCACATATTATGAAGAGTCATTCTGCTATATATCGAAACAATTCTTCGCAGAAACTAACTTTTTGTTTATATTTCTAATTGTTTCGTTTTCGTTTCTCACCTGCCTAATTTTTTTCTTGAAAAATAAGAGCATAAATAAATATAAATAGCTAATATTTGTACATTTTATTATGTATATTATTGCGAATATCAAAATTGAAATGTACACACTTATTCAGGACATTAAGTGCCTTTTCTAAAAATTATTTTTCTAGTAGAACAATATCGAAATCAATGTTATCTTGAGTCTTAAGAAAAATTCATACTTGTTTTAAAAATTAAAAAAATGTCAACCTATTTTTTTGTTGAGAAAATCGCAAAATATTTTCTTTGCACAATACGCTGAATACGCATGAGAAATAAAACTGGTCAACATAATTTGATGTTTACATAAATGAGATATGTGTCATTTCCAGAATAGTCTTTTGTGCTGAATTCGAATCAATTTCCCGTTTTTCACCATACATCAGCTTTTTCAGATTTGTTGGAACAACGTTCTCATAGAAGAATTATAAATCGTATTCTAAGTGATTGCAGATAATTTTTTTTAACAAAAGCGGTGACATGATTTATGTGCGATTTTTAAAGCAAAATCCAAAAACTACCTGATTTTTGCCATGACTCGAACGGTTTGCGCCAAAGTCACAAGAAAACTTCGAAAAATAAGGTTATTATAGAAAACTTCATACTCGGACAAATATTTACTTTAAATAAAATAGAGGTAATCCTTAAATAAAAATATCAAGTAGATATCTGAAGAGATCTTAAATCACAAAAGATCTACTTCTGAAAATTAGTAAGAAGGATATTGGGGAATTTTTAATCTCTTCAGAAAATGCTCGTATTATACAATAGAAACATTGAAAAGGCCTTGAGAATTTTAAAGTTTATAACTAGGGCGGGGTAGTCATGAATTCACCTTCAGTACCTGAGACCAGTACGTCAGGGCGGGCGGGCGCACACGAACTCCGCTCGTGGTCAACCACCCTCCGAGCACAAATCCTGAATTCCGCTCGGGTCAAAAGTAGGTAGTTTCGGTGAGCACGAATTCCGCTCGAGAGGTTTACAAGTGCTCCTCCCATTAGAATTAAATACATTTCAAATTATCTTTCAAAATTTCCTTAGATTTTAAAATAATAAAATTATGTAATTACATATTTATTTTTAAACAAAAGTTTATTAATATTTTATTTATAAATTCAAATCATAAAGTATAATTTTATTTATATAACGCATGCATATAATAATAGGCACATATTTGTCGACACGCCGGGGCGACGCCAATTTTACTTTTTCAATCCTTTCAAAACAAATTTTGGTAGGAAATATTTGAAAAAATTAATAGCGTCATTCAATTCAGAGGGGAGAAACAAATCTATGTGATTCACCTTTTTTTTGTGAACCTAATTAGTGACATTGCAATGAGATAGTTTTTAAGTAAGATGTGTACATGATCGCTATTAAAGAAAAAGCTTCTATGTTTAAACTTTAAAGAAATGGTATAATATTGACAAAACAATAATGAATAGTCGTTATTAAACAAAAAAAAATCATAGGTCGAAAAAGAACAACTTTTTGACTGCAAATAAGAATTGAACAATTAAGAAAGAATTAATTGAATTGAAGTTCAAAATAAAAATTTTTACAGTTTAACGGCTTTTAATGACCACTTTATCTTTTGAAAAGTGTTAAAAGCTTGCATTTTATACGCATAAATTAATGAGCGTTTGAATTAAAAAAATTTTAGGCTTTACTTTTAAAGTTTAAAATTCAAAACTATTCCACTTTGAGTGTTCTAATTTGCAGTTCAGTTTTTATAACTTCAAATGACAAAATATGTGTTTTCTAGGATTTGAATCTATCAATTTCAGTCACCGTGACCAATTCATTCTTAATTGTTCAATTTTTGTTTGCAGACAAAAAGTTGTTCCTTTTCGACCTAGGATGACAAATATTAAGAACATCGCAAATACACAATTTATTTTACATTAAATATGTGGCGCTGAATCGACTGCTATATATACTTGCAAAAAAAAACTTCAAACGTAAAAAGTTTTTTGTTGTCTGATAAGAAATAATCATTATTGTCGTTTAATATTCTACCATACCTTTAAAGTTTAAACATGAAAGCTTTTTCTTTAATATGAATCATGTACACATGTTAATTTGAAATTATCTCATTGAAATATTCTGAATATTTTTCATCCTAGGTCGAAAAAGAACAACTTTCTGGCTGCCAAACCTGTAAATTCCTATAGATTCTTGTAGTTGTAAATTCTGGTAGAAATATAAAAGTCCAATAAAATACAACAATATACAATAAAAGACAAAAAAAAGTACAAAATTTGTCCCAATAATAGCAAAAAGTTGTACTTTCCTGTATTTTTTATTTTGATTTATGGTATTTATCTGTGAATTTCTGTAAAAATGGTTTTAATTTTTTTGTGCATTTTTGTAAAAAAATTTCCACCATGTAATTTTTTTCCGCAGAATTGTATTTCTGTGGACAAAATTGTGTCTACAAAACAATTTCCAAAGGCTTTTGATATTCTTTTTTCAATCGACCGTAAGACTTCCAGGTGTAGAGAGTCAGTGCAAACAATCGTTTAAATAATTAACTGTTTTTATCCATTAGTAAATTATCATAGCAAAGAGTAATTGAAAATGCATTTTTAGTTGATTTTGCTAAGAAAATAGAGCCTGTGCTTGGAAAAATGGTCAATATCTGTAATTATTTATAAAAAGGTCTTTTTTTCGTTACATAAAAAATTGTTGGTCATTCAAAATGAATTGAAAAATTGAAAAAAGTTTTCAACTTAAAATTATATGTGCAAAGCTGAATCTTTAGGAAAATTCAAATATAGTCAGTAGGTCAGTATAGCACAGTGGTCGGCAAACTTTTTGCTCACTTTTCAGGTATGGTCAGGCCCGTCCGGGCTTAATTTTTTCTGCTACTTTTCGTTCTATTCACGGACTTCAGTGTGGGTGAGCTTTCTCCAGCAGGGGTCTTCTGTCCACAGGCACGTCAAAGTAAGGAAATTTAAAAAATTTTAATTTTTCAACTAGCGATTTGAAAATAGCATAATCAGCATCTACGAATTTTTCCGACTCCAATGATATATTACTTGCCTAAGAAAGTTGAAAATTTGAAGAATTTTAATATAAAAAAGGCTGTGTCTAGTCGTCCCGAAAAATGAGGGGGGTTGGACCAATATTATTTATGTGGCCAGTCACAGGGGTGCCTTTCCGCCCCCACGAGACGTTGGAAAAGGGGTAGGTGTTTCACCAACATTATTGCTACGGCCCATCACAGAGGTGCCTTCCCGCCCCCACCCGAAAATTCGGGACGACTAGCCAAGCTTATGAAAAATATTGCACTAGTCATCCCGAATTTCGGGACGACGAGACACTGCGTATAAAAAAACTTTAGCGCAATATTCAATTTTATACTATATACTTCTTAAATTTTCAAACTTTATAGGCAAATGACATATCGTTGAAATCGGAAAAATTCGCAGATTCCAAAAATATCACTTTCAAATCGCTAACTACAAAATTAACGATTTTTAAACTTTGTCAATTTTTTCTACTTTCCAACAAAGGACCCCTGAGGAAAGGGTCGGTCTGCCCAAGCTCGCAGGTACCTGACCAGAAAGTAGGTCGTTGGGCAGGCCGGTCAGGGTAGCCTGCCCTGGGCAAGAGCGCGTCGACCACTGGTATAGCAGAGTAGAAGGAGAGGATCACTCAAATCTAAATGGGCGGAGTTCTTGTGCACCCACCTAAATCGTACCGCGAGCGGAATTCAGGAATAAAATAAAGAGGGCCCGAAAGCTTGCAGGTAAAATCCTGACCGTGAGCGGAATTCGTGTGCACCGGGGCGGGCGATCATCTTTTCCTCCACGTCTACCTGTATATCCTTCCCCTTCTAGTGTGCAACGACACTATATCTTACTGAATTCGAAGCTGTTCGATGTTAGGTCCTTTGTCTTTCAACTTACCTATTTCTTCCTGGCCTATTCCTATATTAAAAATGATAATAGGTCGACAAAATCCCTGACATATTGGCGAGTTTGAAAATATAATCGTAAATATACTTAGATTCTCCACTATTCCGATTTCAAGTTTAAATGTTTGTAAGCTGTCAATAATAAATTCTTTTTAATTTTCTTCAATCATTTCTCATTAATTCTTTTAATTTTAATTTTAATTAAGATAAAATTAGAACTTTTTTATTGATTTCATATTTGATATTAATATTTTTAAATTAAAAATTGCGGATGACCACCTGAAAAAGAAACTGATTTTTCAATTGTTCAAATAGAAATTGTTCGAACATTATTTTTATATCTGTGAGTTACGGAACAGCTAATTAATGAAATTTTTCATTATTAGAATAAAAATTATGCGTTTCATCAAAAAAATAATATTAGGCAAATTTGTAGACATTTTTTAGATGAACAATTTTGCTCTAAACATTGTTTTAGTATCTCATATGGTTTCGTTGGGAAATGGAATTTTTTATGTTCCAAAAAGTATTTCCGATGGATAAAACCAGAACCGTTGATCAAAAGTGGCTCATTAACGAATTCCATTTTTAATTTTAGGCATTAAAAAAGTATGCCAAAGGGCAATTCAATCGGATAATTCCTTCGAAAGTTATCGTGTTCACAGACAACGAAGACAACGACAGACAGACACCGAAGTCAAATCCATTTTTTTGTTCAATTAGTGAGTCCGAAAACGTCGAGATTTCATGTAATCTGCGGCTCCTGCAAGCAGATGACAAGATTGTTATGGCAGAATCAGTCGAGGACTTGCAAAGAATGTTGAATAAACTTAATACAAGCATGAAGGACATGGGAATCAAAATTAACGTAGATAAAACAAAAATCATGGTGTTTGAGGGAAAAAGTGAGAAAACAATGTGCAACATTGTCCTAAAAGATGAGAGATTAGAACAAGTTGACAAGTACGTATATCTAGGTAGTCTATTCACTAGCGACGGATAAATAGATGGGGGGTTAGATAGGCGCATAAATAAAGGTAAACAGGTTATCGGTAGAGCAGAGTCCATTCTCACAAATAAAAACATATCAAAAAAAGCTAAAATGGCCATACATAATTCTATATTCGTACCGACTGTACTATATGGTAGCGAGACATGGACCTGTCAAGAAAAGGACAGGAGTAAAATAAACGCGATCGGCAAGAAAACTCTGCGCATAATATGCGGGAAAACACTGATGGACAAAGTCCGAAACGAGTCAATCCTCAAAGAATGTGGTGCAAAAGAGACAATAGTTGACACATGGGAAAGAAATCATTCAAGATGGTTCGGTCATCTTGAAAGAATGAAAGATGAACGACTGCCCAAACAAGTGTACAAAGGTAAAGTAAATGGCAGAATGCCCAGAGGTAGACCACCGAAAGAATGGTTAGAATCTGTAAATGAGACATTAATCCGAAGAGACATAAGAGGCCATAGAAACACGAGAGCCTGCATGAAAAAATGCATGGACGTGAAGGAAGCTAGAGTAGTATGCCAGGGCAGAAAAGTGTGGCGATAAATAGTTTGTAAACAGAGTGACAATAGAATGAATGACGCCTGAAATAAAGACCTTGGATACTAATGGGCCCAAGTGGGGAACCATACATAACAATTTTGTGAGGCTCTTCACTTGGGGTGATCGCTAGAGAGATTGATCAGCCACCTGGGTCGGAGCAGTGTTGCGGAATAAACGTGTCATTTAAATAAATAACACCAGAATTCCAGATCAATCTAAAATATCTATACCTAACACTTATATACCTATCTACCTCATACCTATATACTTACCTACCTTATGGCTTAATGGTATAATAATAAAAACTAGGGTCTATTTCGTGCGTAAATCAAAGTTTTAAACAATTCCAATAATATTTGCCCAGGTCGAGTTTCTCGATCCAGGCCCTTAATTGCTGTCGGATTTTAATTTATTTTTGTTCAGAAAACACAAACAAAGGACATCGAACAAAATTTGAAAACATTCCCAGGCGGAAATATTATATATAGTTTATATATAGTGTGAAGTATTATATATAATATTCATTTGTTTTATATAAAAAATGTATAAAACAAATGAATATTATATATAATACTTCACACTATA
>CAKNYM010038557.1:6594-18600 GCA_932195095.1 Andricus curvator | reverse complement strand
AGGGTTTCCGGGTCCTCCACGTAATTATCGTTATCGTCTCTCTGTTCTTGGAGAACGTCGAAACTATTAGATATCTCAACTTGATAATTTAATATTTCTGTTGGTGTTTTAAACTTATCTATATTGAAGCGAACTGTTGGCTCTGTGCGGCTTCTTTTGTTACTTAACGCTAGCCTAGATCTTAGTTTTACCATCACGAGAAAGTGGTCTGAATTTAAATCCGCTCCCCTACACGATCTTATATCGAGAATGTTTGTATGACGTCTTCTGTCAATTAGAACGTGATCAATCTGATTGCGAGTGTTACCATCTGGTGATGTCCAGGTGGCCTTATGTATATTTTTATGCTTGAAAAATGTGCTTTTGACAACGAGGTTCTTTGAAGCTGCAAAGTTTATTACTCTAGTCCCATTATCATTACTGACGTCATGCAAACTTTCCGACCCTATTGTAGGCCTATACATCGGTTCTTTTCCAATTTTCGCGTTGAAATCTCCCAATACTATTTTTGCGTCATACGTTGAGAACTTGTCAAAAACCTGTTCGATTGTTTCGTAAAAAAGATCCTTAGTGTCTTCGTCTTTGTCCTCGGTGGGGCAGTGCACGTTGATCCACACCTGTTTGCTGAAATTACCCCTTAGTACAATATATGATAACCGATCGTTAATGAATTGAATGTCGATAACCGCTTGCGAAATTCGTTTATTAATGAGAAAACCGGTTCCCAGTCTGAACCCCTTAGCTCCCCCATAGTGAAAAGTATAGTCATCCTTAGAAATTGACGCGAAATCGCCCGGCCAGCAGGTTTCTTGAAGTGCTATTAAGTCAGTATCGTATTTGATTGCTATCTCAATGAGTTCGCTAAGTCCGCCAGTATTTAGACTACGCGCGTTCAGAGTTCCCGCCCTTAGATATTTTACGGTAGTTTTTTGTTGTTGCAAGTTAGCCATGGTAGTTTCGTGGAAATCCGCACGTTAGGATCCTATTCCGATCGTAGGTGAGTCCACCGTCCCAGAAGTGATAACCCCCATACCTCTCTGGGTCTAAGTATGGGAGCTTTCCGACTTTGACAAGGACCGTGTCAACTTGTCGTCAGACACATTACAGTTTCATCCTCGTATCCTAACATACGCCTGCAAGGCAGCGCGCCTACTGGCATCAATACCCCTTCGGCCCTCTGCAGGCGAATCATTCCACACATCCCTTGCGGGCAGTGTCATCGCTGCGGTGTCCAATGGGGCAGCAGGATTTTTCCCTTACAAGATTTTTAGTTTTGGTTCGGGCAGATTTTCTAGGTGGTGGATACACGCTGCACCTCGGCTTGCCATAACCCACCCATTGCGTATGAACGCGAATGGGTGAGTCCCCCCAAGCCATGGCTGTCGTGTACCTATTTTCTACCAGTGTTGGGCTCACCACACTCACGACTGGTTCCTAATATCGGCTGTCCGCGACTGCTTATTCTTGTATTCGCAGTTAACCTTAGGGACTGTTCAGCCTTACGGGCCGTTCCTCTATCCGCAACCTGAGGACGCGCTACGTAGTGGTGACAGGAACCCACCGAGCAGTCAGGAGAGACATAAACGACATAAAAGCCAAATTCATAAGAGTGGAAACATTTGTGACGGATGTGGAGGATGCAATTTTTGAAACTTGCAAAGAAGAACTCGTCCTTCGCCTTGAAAAATTGAAAGCAGTATACAAAGAATTTCGAAATATTCAAGAAGCTACATTTAAATCGTCTGACGAGGACCATTATCTCACAGCAGATAATAACATTTATATGGAATTCGAAGAATCATATGTCGAGGTGAAGGTACAATTACAAAGATTTATTAAAAAATTTGCACCAAATGAAAGTCTGGTATTACCGTCTGTTAATGTAAATGAAAATGTAAGTGCAAATTGTAATAATGAACCATTTAATCGTATATTAGAATAACAAGGGGCGTTACTTTCGCGCATTAATATTGAAAATATTAAAAAACGAGAATCTCACGTTCAGTTTCCCCGGATAAAATTCCCCGAGTTCGATGGTCAAATTGAAAAATGGAAAAACTTTTATGATATGTATAAATCACTTATTCACGTTAATAAAGAATTATCAAATATTAAAAAATTTAAGTTTTTATCGATTTCGATAAGTGGCAATTAAGTTCGAGTGATTGAGGTATATCAAGTGTCAGATAAAAATTACGAGATAGCGAGGAAGTTATTGCAAGAACGACATGACGATCAAAAAATTAAGTTGCCAGCCTTTGCCACAAAATGTGGAAATGCTAAGTTGTTGTGAAAGAATTAATGAATTGATTTCCATGAAAGATTTTTGCGTCAATTTTCGACTTTTCAAATGGGACGCTAATTACGAAAGCCACACAGACAGGAATTTGCGCGCGTTGAGGCGTGTGTTTGCCTATTATAACAATTTATGAAATAGTGATTTTAATTTACACAATTTTTAGTATTTTGCTATTTAGATATTCAATATTCTATTTAGTTAATGTTTCTTTTTGTAAATTAATTTATTTTAAACGATGATCAATTATAATTTAAAAAAATATAAAGCAAAATGTTCTCACATGGTAACTTTAAGATCATTCAGCAATGGTACTATAAACGCGGCTAGGTTTTCTTAATAGAAGTGAAAAATAAAGCTGTTGGAGGTAATTCCTATAATGGACCGGTCACCTGGGCATTATGACAGGTGATTAGAGCTCTTTAACCGGGTAGTGCTAGTGCGAGTGAGGCCCAAATGACGAATTTCAGGATTCTGTACTTTAATTTTAATTAATTATTTTCAAACAAAATTTAAAATAACACGACATAACAAAATGTTGTTCATCATGAATTGAGGGTATATTTCCGTATCTTTTTTTCCGTATAATACGAACTTGAGGGCGAAAATGTTACTTTTTTCGCAGTGTTCAGAAAAACCGGTTTAAAAAGTAAAAAAAGCACATTTTTTTACTGTTTCTTAAAACTTGCATCAAACAATTCGGAAATGTTAAAGGTTTCTTATTTAAAATAGCCATATCGATTTTCTTACGTTTTTGCACCTGCGCCATATGATTTTTACATTTTTTATGTGATATTGAATATTCAATCTTTAATATCTCCGAAAATATGGATCCGACGGAAAAGGAAAGATTAGTTTCAGAATCAGCGCTTCAAAATACAGAAAGAAATATCATAAAAATCTAATAAACACGAATTTTGTAAAACTTTATAACATAGGGTAAATGATTTGTATATATGTTCAACCTACAAAAATGCGTACAATTTGAAAATTTTGATTTTAAATATCTATGCAATGTTCAAAGAGCAAATTTAAATAAATGTTTGTGTATTGTTTATTAACTTACCTAATTATTATTCCGTCAGTACTAACTCACCGTTCACTCGATACAACTGAATAAGAGGTTCGAAATCAGAAATTCGAAAAACTATTATCAAATAAATTTCGTGCTCTTATGGGTTGTTTTTTTCAATTTGGTCAAAGAATTAGATTTCCTATTTTGAATTTTGATCTTTTCATGGCATATTTAAAACCAGCAACCTACGCAATGTTTCTTAAATTGATTTCATAAAATTTTAGTCATAGTTAGAATGTTTTAGCTGCCATATTGTGTCCGCCATTTTTAATTTTGAAATTTTGAAAACAGATTTGGAATGAGGGACCCAAAAAGTATTTAACAGATAAATTTTATGTAAATCGGATAATATTTCGACTTTTGATCACCTTTTCGACCATTCGGACCACTGTGTGGCGTGCAGCGCGAAACACCACATATTACGTCGTTTCGCGCAAGACCGAGAGGATGTGGTAAGCTCGGAGAAGCGCTCGAAGAAAGGGAACAAAAGTGGAGAAAAAGCGAGGCAGGGGAAGCACTGCAAGTGGTCCGTGGCCATCCCTGCTCTAAATGATATTCAGTTCATTGGACCTATATTGCAACAGAATTTAATTGACATTACATTGAGATTTAGATGACATAAATTTGAGATAACAACAAATATCATTGAAATGTATAGACAAGTATTAGTTCATCCAGAATATCGCCAGCTTCAACGAATCCTGTTTAGATTTTCGAAAATCAAACCTGTTCAAATGTTCACTTTTCGGCTTGTGAAGTGAAAGGCACATCAACAAAGAGAGCAATCTTATCAGTTATTGCTCGGCTTTATGATCCTTTCGGTTTACTAGGCCCAGTAATCATCACTGTGATGGATTTTCAAAGTCGAACCTCGCGGGTAAATATGAAAACGAGGAACTAGGCTAGCGCTATCTACAGAAAGTAGAAACGACAGAATTGAGCCAGATGGTCTGATGAGAGCGAAGGGAGAATCAGTAGCGTCGCTTCGTACGTGTTTCTAAAAATGTACTCGATGTCTCTTTTCAATGGTTTTATTTGGACCTTCAAATAAATATTGTACTTTTATATGACGTGTTGTCTTTTACTCAAGCCAAAAGGTAAACTCGAACATTTGGCGATCGTGACAGGACTTTTGGTAAATCGGGTTACTAGGCAGTGTTAGTGCTTGAGTTTTTGCATTTGTGAATATAAGAACACGATGGACGCTATCAAAAAGCAAAGAAAGGCTCAACGAGCAGTCTTTACTAAACCGCATAATGCTTTTGTAGCAAAGTGCGAGAGTACTTGTCCTAAGGAGGAGAAAATATTCGCCTTTCAATTGTTGGAGACTAAGGCGACCGAGTTAGATGCGGTGCATGCAACTCACCGCGAGACTGAGAATTGGTGAATTCTTAGAAACAAGTAATGTACACGCACGGGCATTAGTAACAGCATCGGATCCAACGCTGAGAAGAACATTAAAACTATTGGCGATCGAACTTCCGAAATTTAATGGAAACGTGGAAGAGTGACTTCCATTTTGGAGTGTTTTCAAGAAAGTCCATGAAGATCCCTCGCTAAGAAACGAAGATAAGTTCCAGTATCTAATTCAAGCTACAGTTCCAGATTCACGAGCACGTGAACTGGTATGCAGTTTTCCACCCACTGCGGAAAACTATAGTAAAATCATTACCCATCTCAAAAATACAGTCATGTTATACCCTTTGGTCGGGTCTTCTCTTAAAGGAGGTTCTCTTATTCTCGGTAGAGGCGGAAAAGATAGAGAAGCCAAAACCCAGGACAGAGACAAAAGATCCAGCCAGCGCCAGCGCTTTTCTTACATCGAAAAAAGGAAAACAGGTAAAGTGTATATTCTGTAAATCTCCTCACGACAGTGACGATTGCGACTTCGCGCGAAAAATGAGATTGAGCGAGAGAAAAAAATGCGTAAAGAAATAAAATGCATGTTTTATTTGTGTGAAACGTGGTCATATTTGAAAGAATTGTCGGGTTAAGGTTAATTGCCTATGTTGTAATAAACGACACGTTTTTTTGGTATGTCCGAGAGTCGCTGCGATAGATGATAGCTCGAAAGTTACACTAGTAGAAGAATAGCATAGCTGGCTTTTGTGAGACACCTAAGGTCTGCCTGCAAACACTTCGCGTCAAGTTATATTCCGATTCGTCAGAGAAAATTGTGAGAGCGATTATTGATACAGCGTCTTATCGCACATATATACGATTAGATTGCGCGAAAGCGTTAAGTTACGTTCCTCGCGGTGATATAGAAGTATCACATTCCTTATTCGGCGGTGTTAAATCAAAAGCTAAGAAACATGATATATGTCTAATGCGTTTGAAAAATTTAGATGGGTCTTACGCGTGTAATTTCTCTGTATTGTGTAGAGATATAATCTGCGATACAATTCCATGTATTAAGAAAGAGTCATGGATTGACGAATTACGGGAGCACGATATTTTCTTATCTGATGTCGAAAGTAAACAAGACTCGATTGATGTTTTGATCGGGTCTGATATGGCCGGAAAATTGATGACGGGAAATAAATTTGATTTGATTAATGGGTTAACCGCGTTTTAAAATTTGTTGGGCTGGACGGTTATGGGAAAATTACCAGAACAGCGTACTGAGAAATCTGAAACTGGTGTTATGCTCACGACATTGTTTATCCAGGAGGCCAACATATCCGATATGTGGCGTTTAGACATTCTCGGTATCACAGATCCTATTCAAAGCCAAGATGGTTCGTTGAGAGATGAAAATACGCGACTTTTGGTAAGAAATGAGGCATAAATTACCTCGGAAGGTCGGTATGAAGTAAGATTACCATGAAAGGACGATCACGCGCCCTTACCCGAGAATTACGACATCGCTCAACAGAGATTGAAAACGACTGTTGAAAGGTTAATAAGAAAAACGTCTATTCAGCATATAATGATGTTTTTGACTCGTGGTTAACGGAAAAAATAATCGAAAGGGTTCCCGACACTGAGATTTCGCGTACAGGTCATTATTTGCCACACCGTCCGGTCATAAAGGCGAATAGTACGACTAAGATCAGGCCCGTATTTGACGCGTCGGCTAATGAACGGGGAAAGCCATCCATAAATCAGTGTCTAGAAAAGGGGAGAAACTTGATGGAACTTGAACCATCATCTCTTAACAGATTTCGTGAGAGAGATTGGAGTCATTTCCGAAATAAAAGGGGCAGTTCTACAGATTGTGGTGAATCCAGCAGACAGAGACTCTTTCGTCTCTTATCATGTAGTCCCTTTTTATTGTCAGCGACAATAAAACTGCTTTTAGAAGCAGCCTTGGCAAAAGCGAAAGAGAGTACTGAATTTCCATGGACAGAAAATTCAGTTAAGAAATTAAAGGAGTCATTCTATGTCGATGATTTTGTGGCTAGCTTTAATTCAACGAAAGAATTGAAAGTTTTTATTTGTGACGCTACGGCCATAATGGCTATGGGGGTTTCGAATTGTGTGGATGTGAAAATTCCGGAGATGCTACAGAAGTAGAGTCTGCACTTGTCCTGGGAATCTCTTGGAATAAACGAAAGATACAATTTCTATCAATCCAGCAGTAGTAGATATGGATAAGCCAAAGGTTGTCACGAAGAGGGTTATGCTATCCGCAACACATAAAATATTCGACCCGATTGATTTCATACGTCCCGTGTCCTTAAAGCCAACAATTTTGCTCAAGCAATTATGGAAAGAAAAAATAGGTTGGGACACAGAAATTGATGAGAAACACAGCCGCGAGTTTTCTGTTTGGATAAACGATTTGCCTTTATTAAAAGAAATTGCAGCCGTGCTGTGCGCGACAATTGAATCCGGGAATTTTATTAACGTACAGCTGTTGAGGGAAAATCTCGGATCGCCCCGGAAAAGGCTTCTATAGCATCTATAGCCGCGTGACTTACATATTTAGTCATGAAGTTGTTGACTTATCACGTCGAATCGGTAACTTATTTGTCTGATTCTACCGTAGTGTTGGCTTGGCTAGAACGCGATACGTAGTGGGGAACGTTTGTGTAAAAAAGAGTCAGAGAAATTAGATCATTAAGTGACGTGAATGATTGGAAATATGTTCCGAGTGAGCTGAGTTCTGCCGACTTGCCATCCCGGGGTTGTAGTCCGTCGCAATTTATTAAGTCTCAGTGGTGGCTGGGCCCCAGTTGGCTTCGACAGCCAGGAAGCGAATGGCCTTCCGCGGAGCAAAACATCGACGAATACGAAGTAAATAGTGAAGTCAAAAAGAGCGTTCTGATGAATATGATTAACACAAGTGATTCGGAATTTAAGGCGAGTGATTTTTCTCTACATATACATAGCTAATACGGTTTATAGCCTGGGTACGTAGGTTTCTGAAAAATTGAAAAATATAATTAGAGAAGCGTAAGATCACTAGACACGAAGATGCGATTAAAAGAAAGATTCCTGAAAGGTCATACTTATCTAAATAAAGTGCGATGGGTTCGACTTTACTCACCTTTGTAGAATTCGACACTTTATTGACACAAATAGAAGGCTGTCTGAACTCAAGGCCAATTCGTGAACTTTCATCAAATCCTAATGATCTTGAGGCCTTAACTTCAAGGCAATTCTTGATTGGAGAATCAATCAAAATCATACCAGATGTAAACTTCATCGATGTTAAAAAAAATCGGTTAAATAGATGACAGTTATGTCCACCAATGGTTCAAAATTTGTGGAATCGGAGGTCTCGAGAATATTTAAGTTCTATGCAACCTAAGTCCAAATGGCGAAAATTTGAGAAAGGGCTTGAGATCAATGATATGGTTCTTACTCCAGATGAAAATATTTCACCAACGAAATGGAAACTTGGAAGGATAACCGTGACTCACCCAGGAAAAGACGGCGTAACACGTGTGGTTACTATCAAGAATCAAAATGAACAATTAAAACGTTCTATTGAGAAATTATGTGAACTACCAACAAACAGCGATTAAAATTAACCGTCGTTAATTTAGTGGGTGGATGTTTTGTGTGTGCTTTGGTAATTTTAAATTTGTCCCATTCTGTTTCCCACTTTACCAGCGATTTTTTTACCGATTTTTGTTCGTTTAAAAAACGTGGTATGATCACTCGCAAAACACATAGGAAACAACAACTTTTCCGCAGGCAACAATATAAGACATAGAGAATCTTTCCAAATTGGTTTAATATCTGGTGACACGACAGAAACCACAGACGAGACATTCCCACATCATCGCACTCGAGTTGTAAGTGCAGGCAGCGACGATGAAAAGAATCGAACCTCCATCAAGATCATACCGGTCGCAAGTCACAAGCATACAAAAAATTGACATGTTCTCGTGAGGAGTATATTGCAGGGAGATTGTGAATGAAGCAGTCCGAGCACAGCACTCATCAATCAAATTTTCAACAAAAAATGAAACCCTAAACAAAACAGTCAAACTCCCAACCTCGACCCCTATGTGAATCGACGAGCCCTCAACCTGGGAAATGAACGCCCCACAAAGCTGTCAAAACCCCCAATCAAACAGTTGAACCCCCAAGAAAGTAATTACGGAGAAGTCATTTTCACGTCACCGTACTTGAGCTGTAAATTCGAGCATCAATTACTAATATAATCCAAAATTCGATCAGAAGATACACTCAACTACAACGTCGACACATGTCAGCTCACGCAAGAAGATGATGTTGCAGAGATCAAACAAGCTGAACCATTCAGACAACTCGAGTTTGTCTAAAAATGTCTTAAATCGAAAATGATCAGTAGGACTAATGCGTGTTAGGAATTATCAAATTCGAAACTCAACTCCTACAATGCCAAATTCCAGAAGCGAATCGATAAACGGACTTCACAATTTTAGCTTGGTTGCTCAGAGAAGATGGGAGTCTCGAGGACAACACTGTCTGACTGATAGCAAGTCAGACATCGTCTTGTGACTGAACAGTTGCTTGATTCGAAAGTTCTTAGAATGAACATTGAACAGTGACACGGTTGTACTATCCCCTGCAATAAATAAATGTACTTATGAGGAACGGAGTTTCACCTAAGGATATTCTTGAAAAACGGAATCCTTCATTATTAACAATGAGTATTTCGTCCCTCAATGTCTCGAAATGCTCTATATGGACATTGTCTCTGGGAGTGATTTCGCCCCTGTCGATTCCTCTAACACGAGAGAAACCAGCGTCCCCGGAGTGGTGTAATATAAGTAAGGCCCCATCCTGACATCTACTTTTGCCTAATTCACTGTAAATCAGGCGGTTATTCAAGTTTGCGGTCATAGCAAGTTTCAGTTTCGAAAATTAAAAACATTCCTGTAATTATGTAAGTAGTTAATTTCGATCAGTATCTATTGCCTCTCGCTGCTCGGTGGGTTCCTGTCACCACTCCGTAGCGCGTCCTCAGGTTGCGGAATAAAATACTAGCAATAGAAACGCATAATAAACAAAATAACCCGCGTGAGATGTACAGGGGAATCAATTTTATAAGGAAAGGCTTTCAAGGTAGAACGGAAGTAATGAGGGACGAAAATGGCAATCTAGTAGCCGATGCGATAGAGAGACTGAATTTGTGGAAAAACTATTTCGATAAGTTATTAAATGTACGCGAAGCCTCCGTTGAAGGTAATCTCGGTGAAGTCCACACTGCCGATCTATTAATTGATGATCCTACTGATATAGAAATAAAAATGGCCATAAAAAAGTTAAAAAATAACAAACCCGCGGGCATCGACGACCTACCGTCAGAACTGATAAAAAATGGAGGCCCTTCCCTCAAAAGGCAAATTTGTAAATTAATACGCGCAGTTTAAAAAACAGAACGCATGCCGGAGGAATGGAATACCTCGATTATTATTCCTGTCTTTAAAAAGGCGATAAAACGAACTGTAACAATTATCGGGGAATTTCACTTGTGCCTTCGTGTTATAAGATCGTGTCCAATGTAATCTTAAGTAGAGTGGATTCCGCCGAAACCGATCTACAAGCGATCAAATGTTTACAATTAGATAACTGTTAGAAAAGAAATGGGAATTTAATGAAGTAGTGCATCAGCTATTTGTCGATTTCAAAAAAGCTTCCGACTCTATTATACGCGCACGAATGTACTGGAGCCTAGAGTTCTTGGGTGTACCAAGAAAATTAGTTAGACTTATTGAAATTTGCTTAAGCGGCAGTAGGGGTAGAATACGTGCAAACGGAAGTTTATCTGAAGAGTTTTCGATCCGCGATGGCCTGAAACAGGGCGATGCACTTTCGTGCGTCCTTTTCAACTTAGTTTTAGAATACGTGGTCAGACAAGTACAAGTGAATCCGACCGGTGCTACCCTCAATGGGATAATACAAATTCTTGGGTATGCGGATGATCTCGACTTACTAGGTGATGATAAAGAAACCGTAGCTAAAAATGCAGAAATCTTGATCACAAAAGCCAAAGATATTGGTTTGGAAGTTAGCGAATCGAAGACAAAATATATGACCGTCGTCAGATCCGAACAAAGTAATGTAGGCGGGGATCTTATGGCCGGAAATATGAAATTCGAAAGGGTTAACGAGTTTAAATACCTCGGGTCTATTATAACTAGCAAAAATAATATTAAAACGGAAATCAATGCGCGGCTGCACGCTGGCAATGGGTGCTATTTTGCAGCAAATACACTACTAAAATCGCGATTGCTATCTAGAAACATCAATGTAAGAATTTACAAAACAATAATAATGCCGGTCGTCATGTACGGGTGTGAAACGTGGGCGCTGACGAAAGGAGAGGAAAATAGGTTTAGAGTTTTTGAAAATAAAGTACTTAGAAAAATCTATGGTCGAAAGAGGGACGAACAGACTGGTGAATGGAGAAAACTGCATAATGATGAGCTGCACGCTCTCTACGGGTCAGCAAATATTGATAGAGTAATGAAGGCGCGTAAATTAAGATGGGCGGGGCATGTAGCAAGAATGGGCAATGAAAGAACAGTGGCGCAAGTTTTAAGAGGGAAACCGATTGGTAAGAGACCTCTAGGCAGACCGAGAAACAGATGGGAGAAAAATGTAAGGGATGATCTAAAAGAACTAGGACATGATTACTTAAACTGGATAGAGGATGCACAGGATAGAGCTGCGTGGCGGTTTCGGGTAGATGAGGCGATGAACTTTCGAGTTCGAATCGCTAATCGATGATAATAATAATAGTGCAAGCGGAAACCCATGATGTGCGTGCGTTAAAAACGGCCCTTGGAAAAAGGTATCGCCAAATTCTCAGAAAAATTTAGGCTTCCGAATTATCTGGAAACAATAAGATCCAGGCGACCAATATGCTGGCCGTTCCTATACTGCTCTACACGTTTGGTGCAGTAAAATGGAACGTCGATGAGTTGAAGCAACTTGACCGAAGCACACGCAAGATGATGACAATCCATCGAAGTCATCATCCTAGATCTTCCGTACCTCGAATATACCTCCCTCGAGATAAGGGGGGTAGAGGCTTGCTGAGCTTAGAGTGTCTTCATCGCAGAACGGTTCTGGTTACAGCCTGCTCAGTTCTAAATAGCACAGATTTTCTTATGCGACTAGTACATCAACATGAAGTCGTCAATGCTGCGGCGTTTCTATATCGTGCCGCAGATAGGGCCGCAGAGGA
>CAKNYM010038556.1:0-35932 GCA_932195095.1 Andricus curvator | reverse complement strand
GTAAATGCATTTTCTTGGTTCCAAAAATTCTTTTTTTCAGTGTATATCCGAGGATTATTATTATTATTATGAAGGCTAATACCTAAGCAGAAAAAGTTTTTGACGATGTAACTTCAAGGGCAAATGAAAAAACAATGTAACCTTGGAGCTATTTACGCAAAATTCAAAATTCGTTGCAAAAAATTGTACAGAATTACATTATATATTGCAACAATGTTCTAAAACATTCTAGAACGTTCCACATTATAGTGGATACACCTAGAAACACGTAAAATTCGTTTCTCGAAATTGCGCAATATTGCATCATATGATGCAACAATGTTCTATACGTAGAAAAACGTAAAATTCGTTTTCGTGGCATTGCACAATATTTCATCATATGATTCAATAATGTTCTATACGTAGAAACACGTAGAATTCGTTTCTCGTCATTGCGCAATATTGCATCATATGTTGCAACAATGTTTTATACGTAGAAACACGTAAAATGCGTTTCTCGAGATTGCGAAAATTGCATCATATGATGCAACAATGTTCTACATCTAGAAACACGTAAAATTCGTTTTCGTGACATTGCACAATATTGCATCATATGATGCAACAATGTTCTATACGTAGAAACGCATAAAATTCGTTTCTCGGAATTGCGCAATATTGCATCATGTGATGCAACAATCTTCTAGAACGTTCTACACTATAATCGACACGTTCGGGATATCATTTTTTGCAACGCAAAATATGATGCGTCATTACAATAACCTTGAAGTTGGTGACGAAAGAAATTCTTTCCAGAAATCGCGCAGTGTAATTTTCATGATGCCATCAAGAATATTCTACAATATTTTGTACATTAAATGAATGTTTTATCTATAAGGAAGCAATAAAGCATCCTTGTTTTTCTCGTTATAACCTTGGACCTGTTTTTACAGAACGTTCTACTATATAATCGACACGTTCGGAATACAGTCGAAGCTATCAAAAAGGCCGCTACGAATAAGGCCGCTTCCCCTCACCCTTGCTCGAGCTGGCCGAGACGCTTCCCCCACTTTCACGACTTACGTCGAAATTCCAGTCAGCCGCTACCAATAGTGCCGCCGTAGAAATCGCAATTTTTATCGTTTTTAGGAGAGTTTTTTTATATTATCCAAATATATCGAATATTAATTATGATATTTTCATATTTTATACTATTTTTCGATATTATAAAATTCATAATATAAAAAAAACCTCCTAAGAACCATAAAAATTGCGATTTCTAAGGCGGCACTATTCGTAGCGGCTGACTAGAATTTTGAAGTTAGCGTGACAGTGGGGGAAGCGTCTCGATGAGCTCGAGCAAGGATCAGGGGAAGCGGTCTTATTCGTAGCGGCCTTATTGATAGCTTCGACTGTATATATTTTTGCAACGCAAAATGTAATGTGTCAATACACTAACCTTGAAGTAGTTGACGAAAGAAATTCTTTCCAGAAAGCAATAAATCATCCTTGTTTTTCTCGTTATAACCTTGAACCTGTTTACATGAATTCAGCTCTACACCTGCATCCTTTGTGCACTGAACGAATATTTTGTCGATAAGAAAGCAATGAATCAAATTCATGTAGACGAAAACAGGATGTCACATAAAATTTCACATATATACGCCTGCATATTTGCGCGGTAAAAATGAATGTTTTATCTATAAGGAAGCAATAAATCATTCTTGTTTTTCTCGTAATAACCTTGAACCTGTTGACATCAATTCGGCTCTTACAATTGTGCAATATTATTATTATTCTGTGACGTCAGCAGGGACCTTCGAGAATGTTCTAGAAGCTTAGCACGGACATGAACCACTACAGGGTAGAAGCTTCTCGATGTCGGTGAGGTAGGAATTTGTGATTAGAACCGGCCCTGCCTATCTACTATAGGACCCATGCCAGGTTTTAGGGTATATCAAAAGATTTCAAGGAATTTTCAATTTATTTCGGTAACCTGATAGGATTTTAAATGATTTAAAATATTATAAAGTATTTTTAAAGACTTCAATGCACTTTCAAGATATTATTAATTTTTTAAGGAATTTTAAAGGCTTTGAATGACTTTCAGAAGAATGAACAAATTTTTCTGAGAGTTTAAAGAATTTGTTTACAACTTCGGAATATATGAAACTATTTCATAGGACTTGCGAGGTTTCAATATATTTTAGAATATTTAAATGAATTTTATGAGATTTCCGAAGATTTCAATGATTTTAATGGATTTTAAAAGCTCTCAAGGTATTTTCATGAATTTTCCAGGATTCAAGAAAATACTATAAAATTTCGTATAACTTCACGGGATTTTATAATATTTCAATGTACTTTAAGGAATTCATTCACAAGAAGTGAGGGGTTTTGTAGGTTTTCACAGATTTGTAGAGATTTTCAAATATGTTTTTTGCAATTACACCAGAGACGCACTAGTTGAACGCGTGATCGCACGCGTTATATGAATTCCTAGAATTGCTGGTCCCTGCAGTTTCTCAGGGGGCAGGGCGAGAGAAGGTTGCGACTCCGCCTCTGAAGGGACGCATGCACTATACTACTCTGCCGTACAAACTAAAAAGATACATAAGTCCAATCTCACTCGAACTGAGAAAATCGAGAAAAACTGTTTGCCCAAAGAACTCTGAGATCGAATAAAATTTTGAATAATCTAGATACACTATTTGGGTAAAAATAATGTGCTCTTTCATATTTTGCAATAAAAAAATTATTTTTTAAACAATTTCTATTAGAAAATGGACTTGCGATTTTTTACTAGTCGCGGAAAGTGAAAAATACAAGGCAAAAAGAACATAAAGGCACTTGCGGACGATGCCTTTATCGGAGAGCTCGAGCACGGCCTCAAAATACAACAACAAAACATACGTAAGGGACACTCTGTGTTCAGCGGCTGTCCCGAACTTACCCGAACGATCGTCGCTAATGTATAGCCGAATCTAGCCGGGACTTATTTCCCTTGGATTTCCGATCAGAGTCCGAGCTATTTCACAAGGCTAAAACATACGTGAGGGCAAGCGATTCTTTTCGTTTGTAAATTCGCTCCGCACTCGGTCACTTTTACAAGGCAAAAAAGACACAAAGTTCTTTAGGTTCTTTTTGATTTGTATGCTGATGACGTATTACATGCCTTATACAAATTTTAGGACACGCAAAGTACTTTGTGTATCTTTTTATGTTGTATTTTTCGACTTTTTCGACTTTCCTCATTTATAAACAATCGTTTTTTGCAATAAATATTAATAATTAATAATTTTTATTAACACAGTTAGACGCAGCTTTTTCTTACGAATCCAACGATACCAAAAACTCATTTTTCATAAAAATGTCACTTATGTATCTTTTTAGTTTGGACGGCAGTACTCAGTCAAGTAGATTGCGCAATATTATGGAAACGGTTCAGGCAGCCCTGACTGTTTACGTTTCGCTGTACGCGCTATATGAACAAGGCTATTTTCAGGCAACCCCCGAGATTGTTCATCTATCGAATCTCTGGTGCAATTTGAATTCACCCTGAATTGTTTCTCATTCATTCAGAATTATTTTATTATGTTTTTCGAATTTTGTTAATTTACCTGAATTCTTTTAAATTAAATTAATAATTCTATTCAGTTCAATGGATATTTTTTTCAGTTTGTGTTTAATTCGTCTTGAAGTGTTTTAAACTCATTTTGAATTCTTCAACATTCAATCAAATTCTTTTGAATTCCCTTGTATTTTTCCAAAATCATTTTAAAATTACTAAAATCAATTAAATTTTTTGGAGTTTTAAATTTTTTCCAATATATTTCCATGTTTTAAATTTTTACTTTAATTGTTTGAAGTTTTATGAATTTAATTTTTCGGAATGCTTTCAAATCCAAAAGAATAACATCAGTCACACTATTGATGCACATATTTACTTTAAGTCACTTTTTGGATTAGAAATGAGTCTTGCTGCAAAAAACGTCGAATTAAAAATTATTGCTGCGCACTCCCGAGATATTCTCTGGACATCTGCTTTTCGACAACTTCGCATTCAAAATACAGTACTTTCGAATAATTTTCAATCCGACGTTTTTTTAGGGCAATTTCTCTGCTTTTTTCGGTCTGAATAGGTCACTTTTTTTAAATAAATTAGGCTGTAGCCGCCCTTAGAATAATAAACTACAAATTCAGGCCTCGGGCTCAAAACACACTATTGACACTATTTGACACTTTTTTCAAGCGATGACGCTGTTTTGCTACTATTTTGAAAAAAATAGACTAAAGACATTATTTTCCAATCAAAAATACGAATTTATCAACCAAGATAGATTTTTTGAAAAATAAAAAATTGACAGATTTTCGCAGAAGGAAAAAAAATATTGTTTGAAAAGTTTTCGTTTAATTTAGCTTTTAATAAGAAAGATACTGTAACGTTTATAGAGGCCTGGAAAGTTCTATCGACAGGATAATTTTCTTCTTATAATAAAAGAATTTAATCATTTTGACGTGAACAACAGATACGATAAAAATGTTCACACAAAAATGTTCAAGTATAAAAAAGTTGTACTAAAATACATTTTACTTTTTGGTAATAACGTGCATCATTTATGATTTATGATTTTTAAAATGTTTGTAAAGCTTATATAATAATGAAAATTAATATTATTCGTAGTATTTTTCAATTTGAAATTTATATGTTCATATACATGTTGAAACGAATAATTCACAATTTATTTTATAAATAACATTTCTTTTCATTTATAAAATAAAAAATGTATTACGGCAATATAATTTACAAATAAGTTAAGTGTTGAACAAATTTGAGAGCCGATTATAATAAATTGAATTATAATTATATTCACAATTTTTTCAAGATGATAACGATGGCAGAATTTACCTACAAATAAATTATGAGAAATCCATTACTCCTTTAGCTTCAACAGAGAAAAAATATGAAAAGGAGCTCCTTATTGAAGGCTACGTACATCATCCTGTAGTGCCTTCTAATTATTATTTACAAATATTTTGTAACATTAATTAAATATAAATAACATAGAAAAAATAAGTATTTGGTTTATTCTTTTTCATAAAAAAAAATTAGTAGGCGCGCGCAAGACTACTAGTATTAATAAATCTCCTCCAGAGAAAATCTCGAAATATTTCGATCTATCTCGAAAACCTGTCATGCTAATCCCCTCCAATATTATTTGCGTTCTACAAGAAATATCTAAACGATATAATATGGATCGAAATATCTCTACGATTTTCTTATGGCATAATTCTCATGGGTCGTTTTGACGAAATGTCTTTACATTTTCTCTATCTCTTAAGTCTCATTAGTCATGTTTAGTAATGCGCGATGACATTTGTGGAGCAGACGTACGTATCGCATATTCCATACTGTATAGAATATGAAAGAAATAAAGTTGGAGTGTAAGAAAGAGAAGAGTAGCGTGTTACTGTCACTGTGTTAAACAGAGATGAGGTTATAGCAGTGTTATAAATAAATAAATTATAAATTAAATGAATTATAAAAAATAAATTATAAGATGAGTAATGAACCATAAACTCAATTGTGATGGTAGTCTGTTTTGAAACTTTTTACGCAAAGAAATCATTTTCTAATATTAATCATTGTTACGCTCTGTAATTGTGATTTCTATTATAATTTTGTATTATATTATAATTTAATTATAGTTATAATATTAAATATCCTTTGCGAAACTCGTGTACATGTCGGTTCTACTTTCCCTATAGGATTAGAATATCTATTTCCTTATATTGACATATTCAAATAATTATTCTTCTCGATTTAAATAGAAGTATGTCTACAGATTAAAAATTTAATCATTTAAAAAAAAAGTTAAAATTATGCATTTTTCGCTCTGTAGGGCCACTTCTATTCAAAAAGAGACACCGACACATATAAGAAAATATATCCAATTTGAATATTTATTGAGAAAGATAATGATGCGGGATTTCCGTAATTAATTTGATTTCAGAGGATTTACAATATTTTAGAGAATTTTAAAAGATTCCAAGGCATTTTCAAGAGCTTCAAAATGTTTCAAGTGATTTAAAAATAGTTCAAAGTACTTAAAAAAATTTATGGGATTTTTAAAGATTCGAAGGAATTTTCAAGTGCTTTACAAAATTTCAAGGGATTTCTAAAGATTTCAAAGGTCTTGAAATATTTTAAGGCATTTTGAAAGATTCCAAGAAATTTGCAATTGATTTCAGTAATTTAATAGGCTTTCAGAGGATTTAAAAAGTTTCAAGTGATTTTAAAAGATTTAAAATAAATATATATTTTATGGAAATATTTGAGAGAATTTCAGAAGATTCCAAGAAATTTTCAATTGATTTCAGTAGTATAATGTGATTCAAAGGATTGGGAATATTTCTATGGTATTTTAAAAGAATCCAAGGTATTTTCAAAGAGATTTCAATAATTTCAAGGATTTAAAAAAATTGTAAAGGATTTTAAAACTTTTAGAGTATTGTAAAAGATTCAAAGAAATTTTCAATTGATTTCAGTAATTTCATTGATTTCAGAGAATTTGAAACATTGTAGAATATTTTAGAAGATTCCAAGGCATTTTCGACAGTTTTAAGAAGTTTCAAGTAATTTTTAAAGATTTCAAAGGACTTCAATTTTTGTAAGGAAACCTTAAAGGTTGCAAGGAATTTTTCATTTATCTTAATAATTTGAAGGAATTTCAAAGGATTGGCAATATTTCAGGGTGTTTTTAAGAATTCCAAAGGATTTTAATGAGCTTAAAAAAAATATCAAGGAATTCCAAAATATTTTAAAGGATTTGAAATATCTTAAGAGTATTTTAGATGATTCCATCAAATTTTGAAGGGATTTCAAAAGTTTCAAAGGAATTAAAATATTTTATGGTATTTTTTAAAATTACATCGAATTTCCAAGTGCTTAAAAAAATGTCAAGGGATTTTAAATGATTTTTAAGAATTTGAAATATTTTAGGGTATTTTAAAAGATCTCAAGAATTTTTAAATTGATTTCAGTAATTTAATGTGATTCAAAGGATTCAGAATATTTTATGATATTTTAAAAGATTCCAATTTTCAAAGATTTCAAAGGACTTGAAATATTTTAGGGAATTTTTAAAGATTCCAATAAATTTTTTATTGATTTCAATAATTTTTAAGAATTTTAAAGCATTGGGAATATTTTAGGGTATTTAAAAAGAATCCAAGGCATTTTTAAGAAATTTTAAGAATTTCAAGGGTTTTCGAAAGATTTTATCGATTTTAAGGGATTTAAAAAAATATGCATGTTGTTGCAAAGAATTTCTACGAATTTTTGAAGATAGGGAACGATTTTACAGGACCTTTAAAGCTGTAAGATATTTCAAAAGATTCCAAGGGATGTAAAAAGATTTCCGAGGATTTCAATAATTTTATGGGATTTTAAAAGCTCTCAAGGTATTTTCATACATTTTTCAAGATATTTTATATATATTATATATATATTTTATTGAACTCAAGGGAATTCTGGGGATTTTTCCAATTCTTTTGAACTTAACTTTGATTGTTTTGAAGTCTTATAAATTTCTCCTGAATTCGTTAAAATTTACCTGGAATTCTTATAAATTTCATCGAGTTCTTTCGAATTCTTTTAAATTCAAAAGAACATTAGTCACATTATTAATGCACATTAGTCATTTTTACTAACTTTTTGGGTTGGAAAATAGTCACTTTTGGTCACTTTTTTAAAGTAAATTAGGCTGGGGTAGCCTAGAAATGAAAAATTTCGTTAAAAATTTATAAATTTAAATTTGTTTAAATCCTATTATAAAAGATTCTACATTCAAAAAGTAGAACATTATAGTTTTCGTCTTTAAATATTAATTGTCAGGGAAAATAAAAAATAAGTCAGGGAATTTTGAAAATGAAGTTTTGCGGCCACTCTGCATGGTGGTCGGGAAGCAAAAAAAAGTCTGCTTGAAACACCTAAGAAAAGTGAATGTGGCATGCTCTTTCTGGTACCTAGGAGTGCTCAAAACTCGTTGAGACAAAATCTGAACAGATCCTGTTCGCAAGAAAATCACTTTTTTGTTCAGTCAAAAGTACCAATAATCGGGTTTTTGAGAATATCTTTTCAGGAATCTATTTTATCACAAAAGTTGTTATTATATGATTTGTAGAGAATTAGATTACCATAAATTGCCATAAATACCGAAAATCGATTTTCGGGAGTATCTCCTAAAGGATGTATCTTATCACTAAAGTACTTCACATATTTTTCACGAAAATCGTTGAAGATCAGTTTTTCAAAAATTTCTCATGTCTTAAGGTGCTAAAAAAGAGTCGAATCAAGATATGTAGTTTCTGAAATTTATTCCAGGCTTTTATATGAATTTTATCCTTGAAACACAGAAAAAAGCTTGACTAAGAAATCTTGCGTCTTATTTTTTTCGAGTCTCAAAACATGTGTTGCCTAGCTCCATGTAGTTCTCTTTTGTTCTCAAACTCAAATTAGGACCTTTTTGGCTTAAAAATCTTGCGTCTCAAAAAGACGTTATTTCTGGACTCGAAATGAGCTTAGCTCTTTTTTGTGAACGCACACAATACAAGAAATATTAACACGAGGTAGATAATATTGTCATACTGTATGCCTTGAATAGAAATAATCCACAGAACTGAGTCTATGATTTACATGTGAATAGAATTTTTTCAGAGCTTGATTCGACTTTTTTTAGCACCTTAAGACATGAGAAATTTTTGAAAGACTGAATTTCAACGATTTTCGTGAAAAATGATCAAAAAGGGTCCATGTTGAGACACTCTATCTCGGTGGCCATTGAACATTTTCGAATTTTCAAGGGCTCATTTTAAAGGTTACTGAGTCCTCTACCAACACCGATAATCATATTATAAATAAAATACATTCCTAAGAAGGTATGTCGGAAAACCCGATGTTGGTCATCCTTTAGGAGATATTCCCGAAAATCGATTTTCGGTATTTATGGCTTACTGATATGCGCTCTATCTCGGTAACCAATGAATATTTTTCAAATTTATAGGGCTCGTTCGAAAGGTAATTTAATTCTCTACAAATCATATGACAAAAACTTTTGTGATGAAATACATGCCTGAGGAGATATTCTCAAAAAACCGATTATTGGTACTTTTGACTGAACAAAAAAGTGATTTTTTCGCGAACAGGATCTGTTCAGATTTTGTCTCAACGATTTTTCAGCACTCCTATGTACCAGAAAGAGCATGCCACATTCACTTTTCTTAGGTGTTTCAATCAGACTTTTTTTTGCTTCCCGACCACCGTGTCTGATAATATAAAAGTCTTAATGAACCAGGATGACCGCAGGTCTGGGAAACCCTGGAAATCAGGGAAAAGTCAGGAATTTTGAAAAAAATTGCAAAAGTCATGAAATTTTTGTAAGAGGAACTTTACGTAACTGTCAAGAATAATCAGGGCTCCCAAACAGTCACTTTAGTCACTTTTTTCTTCAAATCACTTTTTAGCCAGTTTTTGAAGATGAAGTTACTGTAGTCACTTTTTTAAATGAAAATATAATTTTAGTCACTTACATTTCAACAAATTAACCCATCTTTCAGAATATTCTAAAAGATTCTAAGAAATTTGTTGTAGATTTTAATAATTTGAAGAGATTTGAAAGGATTTTATAGATTTAAGATTTTTTTTTGTAGTTCCACGGAATTTTCAAGAGCCTTCAAAAGTTTCAGGAAATTTAAAAATATTTCAAAGGATTTGAAATATTTTAGGTAATTTTTGAAGATTCCAATGCATTTTCAAGATACTAACCATTCTTTAAGAAATTTCCAGGGATTTGAATGACTTTAAGGGATTTAAATAAATCCTCATGGCATTTTAAAGAATTTTCTGGAACTTCGGAATATATGGAACTATTTTATAGGAACTATGAGGTTTTAGGATATTAAAAAAAATCCCATGAATTTTATGAGATTTCCGAAGATTTCAATGATTTCAATGGATTTTAAAAGCTCTCAAGGTATTTTAATAAAATTTCCAGAATGTCAGCAAATATTTTCAAATTTCACGGGATTTGATAATATTTCAATAGATTTTAAAGACCTTATTCACAATAAGTGGGGGATTTCGTAGGGCTCCCAAGATTTTAAGAGATTTTCAAATATGTTTTTCAATTAATTTGAATTTATTTGGAATTCACCCTGAATTCTGACTAATTTATCCGGAATCGTTTTAATTTCTGTTGAATTTGTTGAATCTACTTGAAGTCTTATAAATGCACTCAATTCTACTTCGATCAATTGATTTTTTAAAGTTTTTATTTTTTGTTTAGGCCGCGTTTAGTCGTCCCGAAAAACTTAGGGAGTTGGAAAAGGGGATGGACTAGTCGTCCCGAATTTTCGCGACGACTAGCCAAGCTTATGAAAAATATTTGAATACTCATCCCGAATTTCGGGACGACGAGACACTTCGTTTTGTTTAATTCATCTTGAAGTATTTTAAACTCATTTTGAATTCTTACAAATTTCATCAAGTTGTTTTGAATTCCTTTGTATTTTTCTAAACTCATTTCAAGCTTACTGAAATCAATGCAATTGGTTGGAATTTTTTCATTTTTTTCCAATTTCTTTCCATTCTCTTGAATTGAACTTGAATTGTTTTGAAGTCTTGTGTATCGAATTCTTTGGAATTCGTTCAATTTCAAAAGAACATTAGTCACACTTTTATTTTTGGGTTAGAAATTAGTCACTTTCTCGAGTTTTATTTTCGGTTTAAGTAGGTCACTTTTGCACTTTTTTCAAATAAATTAGGCTGTGGCAGCTCTGAGAATAATAAATTACAAATTCAGGCCTGGACTCACCACACTATTGACACTTTTTTTAGAGCGATGGAACTATGTTGCTACTATTTCGAAACAAAATTACACTAAAGACACTATTTTCAAATTAAACAGACGAATTTATTACCCAAGAAAGATTTTTCAGGCAATGAAGAAAAAAAATGTCATGAAAAATGTTGAATTTTCAAGCCAAAAATATGAGCTTACAAAAAACATTTGTATGTTCAACTAAATACTTAAATTTTTTAGCTTTAATTTTTAACCAAATAGTTGAACTTTTAACCAAGAAGATTAATTATCTACCAAAAAAAGACAAATTTTCAACAAATGACATACATTTTTAACTAAATACTTTGAACAATTGATGTGATGTTAGTCCAAATTTTATTTGATTAATTTTAAGTTTGTTTTTTTTCGTTTCTAAATTTTTTCAACTAAATATTTTCATTTTTTCAAACAAAAAAGATGAATTTATAACCAAAAATGGAGCAGTTAAATTTTAAACTTTGATATTTTTACAGATAGAAGATATTATCTGCACGGCAATTCTAGATCAATCTAAAAATCTGCACCCCCTTCCCCACATTTCTCCCTTCCTCACCGAGTGAGTCACGCCTACCTTTTACACAGCCTATCTACAAGCGAATGACGATAAGTGCATTAGAAAATTGAATGAGAAAAAAGTGATAAAAATTTTGCTCATTGAAGGTAACAAAATTGAAATTGAACAGTAGAGTAGCGGCTATTACAGTAAATGCCATAAAAAACCTTTGTTATGTAAAAGCTCACGAACGGTATCCATATAGTACATTGCGTGACTAGCGTGAACAGACGGCTTTTTTTAAACGAGCGCAATGATTTTGTAACGATTCGTAGGTGAGGGCGCCTATGGCGCCCTCTCGTACGACTCGTTACAAAAACATTGCGCTCGATTAAAAAAGGAAGCCGTCTGTTGACAGGATTCACGCACGATACTTTTCAGAACAAAATCATAAATCGCGTGTTTTCATGCCTCCACAGAACAACGCAAAATCGCGTTTTGAGTCGGTGTAGGCACGCACGAGAGTTTTCATTATAAAATCATGAATGATGTGAAAGTGGGTGAAACTATATTAGTGTAAAATTACTCACATAGCACGCTACACTTCTCGTTAAAAACATCGACTCACCAATCCCCTATTATTTCTCTCTCTATCTTTGTCGTCCACGATCTCTCTCAAGCGTTACGAAAATACGGAGACACGCACAAATCGAGCTCTTGTTTTTACTCTACGTCACGCCGTGCTTACTGAACCCTATTTTGTAACTCGTCCAACGCAGCGCCAGACACCGCTGAAAACGCGTACTTTTTCGTTTGTCAATGGAGGCATGAAAACACGCCATTTTTATGATTGTGTTCTGAAAAAAACTTTAATTACCCAGAATGTACAAAAATGGACATCTTCATTAAGACATCTACAGTGGGCACAAGTGATAAAGGACTTTTTTAGAACATACTTTAAACGTTTCTTGGAAGTAAATGTCAAATATGTTTTAAACACATTTTTAGAATATCCCAAAAACGTACAAAGTTAGGAAAAATTACGTTTAAAAAATATTCAATTTCACAAAGATGCCACAAAAAAAGTTTTTGGAACATCACACGTTTTTGAAACGTTATTTTGCCTACACTGCAAAAAATAGTTGGTTGCGACAACTAATAAAGTAGTAGGGCCAACTTCTTTAGTTTGTAATATATGCCGCTGCTATTTAACTGGTTGGGGCTACTACTTTTATTCGCAAGATTGGTAGTAGTTGTCCTTACTACTTTACTTGTTGTCGCGACAACTTTGGATGGTACATACTATTTTCAGGTAGAAAGCCTTACCACTTTAATTAGTAAGTCTTACTATTAAATTAGTTAGTCTTACCAATAAGCTAGTTGATCTCACTACTTAAAGTATTAATCCTCACTATTACAATTAGTAAGTTTTACTATTTAAATAATAGTCCTTACTATTAAAATTAGTGAGTTTCACTATTTAAATTAGTAGTCCTTACTATTAAAACTAGAAAATTTTACTATTAAAATTACTGGCTCGTGGACTATTGCGAAGTTAGTACTTCCAAATATTGAAATTATAGTAAATTTTACTATAATTTCTCTATAGTGGACACAAGAGCGTCCTCAGGACTTCCTATAGAGACCAGGTCCTGATAAGACGTCATGCGTCGAAATACACCTACATGTCCATTGGGATGTTAATGAAAAGCCACCACAATTTCAATACACAAGAACTCCAATATAAGGCCAGTTTCGGGGGTTGCCTCGCAGTGGCCGTGGCACTAAATTCGTCGTTGGATGAATGGTTCGGGGTGGCCACGCATTGTTGACACTGCTTGTGCGCTGAGAAACTGCGTGGGCCAGCGGTTCTAGGAAGAACAAAATCAGTCGGCCTTATATTGGAGTTCTTGTGTATTTAAAAGTGCATACTTGCAGTAGTAGTAAGTCTATTAGAAAATTTAGATTGATGTGATAGTCTTCACGGTCTGCACTACTGCACAATTCACAAAAAGGTTAAGATGAAAATGGCGACGATCGAGAACATGACGCGATATTTCGGTGCGAATGTTGGCAGCACTGCTCAGGTCTCAGTTCTGCCAATGTCGTCAAGGAGGGAAACTTGTAACTATTACTACTTTTATTTCTTGGAAAATAAATTGGTGGTAAATGTGACTACTTTATTTGTTATGACTAGAATTACTATCGTTACTAATATAACCTACGTAGGATTACTAACGGCCACTTGTTGCCGCACTAAAATGGTTAGTTCCTTTTACCATCGCAGTGGTTGTCGCATCTAATACCATCTCTACTAATAAAGAGCTTCTTGTCACAACTAACCATTTTTTTTCAGTGTAACCTAGGGCGTTTTATGAATGTTACAAAAAAATTAAATATCTTACCTGATTAAAAAAATTTGCTAGAAACTTTATTTATTTGTATATTTATTTAATTTTACGTAAATTGAACATAAAATATAAAAAAATTAATTTAAATAGAGACGCGCACTAGGATGGGCCGACAAAAATACATTTCTAGCAAAAATGGTTAGTTCTCTATGAGCTGAATATACTGTAAATTTTTGTTTTGAAATCGATTAATATCTTTTACCTCCTCAAACGTGTTGAAAATGCAAAAAATTGAATTTTAGCGTAAAATATATTTAAAAAATGAATTCTTATAGTAACCATTTTTTTTACATGTAGAACTATGTTCCCTGAAGAATTTATGGAAGTACCTATTTGATATTAAAAAATGGGGAAAATTAAAAATTGGACAAAAATTTGGTTTTTATTTTTATTGAATAATTATTAACATTTACAATTTTTTAATAAAATCCATCTTGTTTCAGAAATGAGGCATCTCAGCTCTTGATTGAAATATGGCCTTTATGTAGCGATTAAAAGTATAATTTTGATTTTTTTACAAAAATAAGAATATGCTTTCGAGATATAGTAATTCTGAATGAAAATAAAAAATTTTTAATCCAAAAAAGTTATTCAGTTCAGAGGAAATGAAATTTTTGTATGACGGTGTCGCGGTGTAACAGATTGTTTTTCACTTTTTTCATCGTAAAAGTAATTAAATGTGATTATTTTATATTAAATTTGACCTTACTTGGAATAAGTTTTGTTGGTAAATAAAAAAAAAACTAGTTACATCACAAAAACTTCGTATTTTTTGAAATAAATGATAATTTAAAAAGTTTTCAATTTTTAGGTTAGGATGGCACTGATATGTTACTTTAAAAAATTTAATTTTGTCATTTTATTTATTAAAAAACGCTTAAGAAGAGAAATATTATTTACAATCTTCCCACTTTTTCTCCACAGCATCTCGGCATAATTACAATTTATTGGTTGTAATTAATAAAAATCCGTAAGTTTAAGTCAACACGATTCACGCTACATAACCAAAGACGTTGCGCCTGCGCGCGCTGCAATCGTGTCATGCACAGAATGTGCGTTCCCCCGTTTTTTCATGCCAACTTTTTATTGCTATACTACAAAATGCGATTTCGAGCAAATCCTTTTAACAGGATGTGTATTTGATTTTTAAATAACTTTTGGGCCAATAAACCCATTTTCTTAAAAATGTCCCTTACACCCTTTTGGACCGCTACCCTTCATATATATAAAGAAATGGTTACTGTAAGAATTCATTTTTTCAAATATTTTACCCGTAAATTCAATTTTTTCCATTTTCAACACGCTTGAGGAGGTAAATGATATTATTGGATTTGAAAAACAATTTAACAGTATATTCAGCTCATCAAGAACTAATAATTTTTGCTATTAGAAATTGATCGCATGAAATTCACTTTTTTTTCGACCCACCCTAACACGCACCTTGAAGCGCATATGACTTCTAGTATAATAATAACTATAGAAACTTAACCAACTACATTTTCGTTTTTGTAATATTATAATAGCCACATTCGTAATTATTATGTTTAAGAAAGTTGAATTTTTTCTATTTCTATTTATAGATTCGTCTATCAAAATTTTGTATAGGCAACTAATGGGTTTTATGAATACTTTTGCATAAATTGATATTTGAGTTTATCTAATGGAACCGGATTATAATATGTATATTAAATTCAAAAATCTTCGGTTATAGAATTTAATATCTCAGATTGAAACATTTCATAATCCAATATATCATCCAATAATATCTATTTCTTTGACATCTAGAAATTCTACTTTTAATCATCTAGATCGCTTTCCCATATTTAATAGTCTAAGATTATATTCGGTAACATATTTTTTATGACCGGGTCTAATCCATTTTTCTCAGTGTACGAGTGGTATTATAGTACCGCACCAATTGTCGGCTCTTACATAGTAGGCCAATACAGAACATAGTTATCAACAGTGTTAAAAATTCCTGTTGGAAACTTCCAATAAATGTTTTGGAAGTTTATTTCCGAAACATAAGGTAACGCTACAATACAAAATGTTGTAGTTTCCAAATGCTGGTATTGGTATGGTACCTCACATGTATTGGAATTTTACAATACAAGTCCAGTAGCCAGTAACACTTCTGTATCATATTGGCGCCTGGATATCTCAAAACCTGTTGAACCGAAAAATTAAAAAAAAAATGTAAATCATTTCTCAGGACATTCATGGAATTCATGGAATTCACGGAATTCAAGTATTTCACAGAATTCACAGAATTCATGGAATTCAAGTATTTCACAGAATTCACGGAATTCATGGAATGCAAGGAATTCACGAAATTTATGGAATTCACGGAATTGATGGAATTCACGGAATTCATGGATTTCACAGAATTCACGGACTTCATGGAATTCGCGGAATTCATGCAGGAATTCACGAAATTCGTGGAATTCACGTAGTTTATGGAATTCACGGATTTTATGGAATTCACCAAATTTATGGAAGTCACGGAATTCAATTCCTTGAATTCCATATACTTCATGAATTCCGTAAATTCCGCGAATTCCTTGGATTCAATTAATTCAGTGAATTCCATGAATTCCGTGAATTTCATAAATTCGGTGAATTCCATGAATTGCGTGAATTTCATAAATTCAGTGAATTTCATAAATTCAGTGACTTTCATAACAGTGAATTCCATAAATTCCATAAATTTAGTGAATTCCGTGGGTTACATGAATTCCGTGAATTCCATTAAGTCCGTGAATTCTATTAAACTCTGTGAATTCCGTGTATACCATTACCATTAAGCCATTTCCCTTTCAGGGTAGGCGTGACACTACCCAATTCGGGTAGTGTTTCTAGGTGGATAGTTTCTTGTAGTAAGTAACTACTACAAGTGTGGGCTCACAACACCCACGGTGGGCCAACAGCACGCAGTATTCTCGAGTGGTCACCCATCCAATTACTAACCGTGCCCAACGCTGCTTAACTTTAGTGATCTGACGAGAACTGGATTTTTCAGCGTGGTATGGCCGTTGGCCATATATTCCGTGAATTCCATAAATTCCGTGAATTCCATAAATTTCGTGAATTCCATGAATTCTGTGAATTCCATAAATTTTGTAAATTCCATAAATTTCATGAATTCTTCAAATTTCATGAATTCCGTGAATTCCATTAATTCCGTAAATTCCTTGTGCACAATTTTCGACTTGTAAACGCTACAATACATGTATTGGAATGCTCGACGGTGACTTCACGATTTACAGCACTTACAATACATGTATTGCAATTTTGTCATTCCAATACCGTGTTTGCAATTTTACCTTACGCTTGTATTGTAGAAGTGTTGGAGAACCCCAAATAATTTTAACAGTGAATGTACTCAGGGGAAACTAGTACGAGGTGGATAGAAAACTTTCAAAGTCATAATATTGATAAGTGGTGAACAAGTAGAGAAAGTATTACATACCAAATTAAAACTCGCATATTCTTTGTAAAGATAGCTATGCCATCTCATGAATTGTATTAGCCACTTATCCTACATTTTATACTTTTTTAATACGTTGCTGTTTTCTTCAGATAGTACTCTTTTGCTACGATATGAATATTCACATTTTGAGCCTTTCCAATCAGTTGTCGAAGCTATACATTCATGAAACTGCCCATGCAGATATTTCGCCGTGGCCCCGACTCGTTCATATCGGGCCCTGATGTGGAAATCGAGTCAGGGCCAGACAGATCATGAAACACGTAGCCACAGTGGAGCCATGTCTAGGGGCCCGATCTGCCCTCGGTCTGGCCCCTATTAATTACCCAATCTAGCCACATTATTGACTTTTTTATTAGGAATTAAAATCCTTTAAAATAATTATAACACAATATTAAATAAAAAGCCAAATTAATAGAATTGAGCTTAATTTTGAATACACCTTAAAAATAATGAAAAATGGTTACTTTGACATTTGCTTCCGATTACCGTCCTAGTCTTTTGCATTCCATAACTTTAAACATAGAATTCGAAATATAACCTCAAAATTGCAACTATTTGTTTAACAAAAAAGCGCTACCGAGCGAAAACATATCAAATAATACTTTTTTTGACTAAAATGAGGAAATCGAATGTTCAGGTTAGAACTTGGATCCAGTACAATACAATTAAATATACCATAAAATTTAATAATACCATAAATTTAGTACCATAAAAGACTTACCTTCGTTGATTTCGTTTTCATCACGTAAATACGGAATTTTGCTGATAGCACGATGTTTGCGAACTCGCGGTGTGCTTCTTAATTTTGGCATTTTTATTAATGTGTTAAGAATATGTTATACGGTCGAACACTCCCAGCACATTTGCAACACAACAGCACGATGGAAAACAAAAATTAAGGTTACGTTTGTGGTTATATTACATCTAGCGCATATGGCTTAAGATGGCGCTGCGAAGCGGCTATATGACGTCACAGTACATAGCCCGGTCTGGTACGAGTCAGGGCCACATAATTCTTCCTATCGGGACCAGATAATACACATCGGATCAGGCCCTAGTCGGTAATCGGTAATATATATGGCGATTTCTGCACGGGTGTAATCCAAAACTGCTCCTTAAAATGAACCAGTGAAATCTCACTGATTTTCCGTGAAATTTCACTGGTTGAAATAGCCAGAAGTATGTCTCTGACAATCAGTGAGATTTTATTGGTTCACTCAGTGGAATTCCGTCATTGGTTTTATCAGTGAGGTTCACTGGTTGGTTACCCAGTACCGGTAGTCATCTGGTCGTAGGCGTTATCGTCCGTCAGCTGGTTGGGCATGACACTTATCATTCACCACTTTTGTGCTCAACTTTGCAAAATTATCTTTAAGAACCGCACTTTACTCTCATAACAGTAAATAAGGGCCGGGCTGCAATATAGTAGAACGTAATCTATTGCGTCTAACTATGGGAAGGCCTGTCTTACGTCAACGTGTTGTGTGAGTCGCGTCGCTGAAGTCAAACCCAAGTTATATAGTGATTATTTCGCAATATGCTATAAAAATTGTACGAGCTCTAAACAGTTTCGTATTAAAAATGCAAGTTTGATCGCGCCTAAGGCGAGCGGCTGTTGGATCTCGCGCTTTACGCTTGGTTTCTCTAGGTTTTTGCACTTCGTGTTCGACTTAGATAAAAAAGAAAAAGTTTACTTGCAAATATTATAAATTTATCAAAACCTCTACATATGAAGTGATTGTTAAATTTGTTTCTATTTCAGACTGAAAAGGAACTTTATTTACTTAAGGTTCTAGTGGCCTTAAGTAACACATTCTCATTGCAATACTTTAAATAAACTACACGAGCTACAATAACATTCATTTTAACACAATTTTTCGTCTAAACTATATCTACAAATTTGCTTAGAATCATATATAATAAGCTCGCTGTTGCGCGCTTCGCGGGGTAATGGTCGCTCACTAAGCTTCATCGATGTGACATCCATTTGGTTAAATTGCTTTAGTTTTACATAAAAAGATAGAAGCCTCGGTGGCTCAGACGATAGCGCGTCGGACTTCCATGCAGGAGGTCTGGGGTTCGATCCCTGAGGCGGGTACCAATGGAAATTTTTCTATGTACTTCTACCGGGGCTTCGGTGGTTCGGAACCCACCTTAAACTGTAGGTCCCCTTAGAAAAAGCTGATTACGTACCAAGGTGTAGGCTCCATGTCGAGGGAACTAGCCTTGGGGGTTGCTTGCACGGCGGTCGCTGGCCAATTTTCGAGTAATGAACATACACACATAAATTTATATAACACACTAGGACAGTGTTCCGAATCTGTGCATCTAACTGATGTCCTCAAAGGGATCACTCCGTCCACCCTAGTCTGGCCCCCTCTCTGCGGCCTGCTAGGGAGGCTGCCGAATGGCAGAGTGGGTGAGGATCACTTTGCCTGATCAACAAAGGAGGACGTCATTTACTGTGCGATAGGTATGCCTGGCACCTGAAAGGTATAATCTTAGAAAGTTGGTAACAACGAAACCCACCGAGATCCAAAAGCACTCGGCGAAAGATGGCCGGATTCGGAGTACTGCCTTGAGAATAAACACGGGTATGGCACAATAGGCTTTATAGCTTGAGCGCCAGGGGTGGGACATCACTCGCGATCGAGATTTGATTTGAAAATATTATAATATAATATCTATTAATTTTTCTCGTGGTTTGTGTCGTTTGTCCAAAAATTTATTTTATTCTTAAATCAGTTTTTTTACAAATGAAACAAAAACTACGCGTCCCATCTAAAAGTGATTAATACCAAATTTGTAGATCTTCGTTTAGTGCATAATTTTTGTCAATTCATATTTTTTTCGTATCTTGTATAGTATGATCGCAAAATGGAATTTTTTATTTTTCATTTTTTTTGTGCGAAAAAAATTTGAATTTTCGATTTTTCAAGAAAATTAAAAAAAGTCTTATAACAATATTGTAGGGTGTTCAAAAAGAAACATTTTTCTTCTCTTGACTTTTTTTTATATCGTGCGCTGTTTAGCTTAAAATGTTCATTTTCGTTTGTTTTTTGGAATCTTGTAAATGCTATAACTGTCGCCTGTGCGGAAAGCATGAGACAGCTACTCATATCCTTTGTCACTGCCCTGCGGTTGCAGGGAAAAGTCTAAAACTCACTGGCAATCATTGCATCAGTGATTCAGAGATATCAGCCAACAGCGTGGCTGCGGTCCTCTCCCTATGGGGTCATGCTTAGGCTCACAAGGGGATGCAACGGGATTACCCAAGCGTCAGGGGCTTTTACGGTCTCAACCAAGGGGCTATTCACTGAAAAATCATGTGAATACAACTCCGGAAATCGCAAGGAAATCCTTCGTGGAAATCCTGCACTCCCAGAGCAGTCACTGGGGAATCTCGACAATCAACGGAAATTTCAGATATTCTAGTTCGTACTTGAAGCTGTATTCACTCGATTCGGGTTATGTCAGTTATTGTTTATTCTATTCAGTCATGCTTAAGACGGTACATTTACTGTGAAAGAAATTTTGAAGTTGTTTTCTTTTTTCCTCGTTCTGCATAATATTTTGCATATATAATGTGACTCTGAATGTGATAAAATTGTGAATATTTTTGACAGAAATTTAATTTTGAAGAGAAATAATGTTGAATAGCAGGTAAATACGAGCACCATCTTATAGAATTAAAAAGATTTACTAAAAAATACCTAATATAAAAAATATGTAATAACCTCTCTAAACTAATAATGATCGATTCCACTTAAAATCATACGGAGAGATCTAGCCCAGATAGCACACAAAATTTCGTGACAGTTTGGAAGATTTATTTAACTTAATTCGACGCGCAGTAGTTTTTTATGGGACCCACGGCTGCGCAGTAGTACTTTTAGTTACGCTGTAGTGTAAAGCTTGCGTTCAGTCGGTCCGCCATGGATTAGCCAAGAAGAGCCCTTCCTTTTGCCTGTGTTTATACTCTACCGACAATAAATTTTGTACCCAAGACGTTCGTAATCGGTGGAAATTCATTATAAAAAAATTAATGGACGTCTCCATAACAGTAGTAGGAATTTCTTCCGATGGAGTTAGTCGCCTATTAAGAGCGATGACAATTGAAACTAGTTTAGGTGCAAACGACCCGAAGCTTGTAACTATGCATGACAATGGCTTAAGTTTTCCAGGTTTACGCGCAAATTTATCACCGGGCATACTTTTGTCTCAAGACACAGTTCACATAGGCGAAAAATTAGGAACACGTCTATTAAAGGACTCTCTTCTTATGTCTATGGGGGATTTTGTTGTTTCTGCAACCCACATAAAAATACTCATGAAAAGTGTTTCGAAAGACAAGCATATGCTTAACACTGTTAAAAAAATCTGATCGAAATTTAATATACATGTGAGTAAAGTCATTTGCACATACCGTACATTAATTTTAATATACCATCATGTTGTAACATTAATATACATGTATATTAAAGTCGGTAAAACAGAATGCGTGAAAACAACAAGTCCCTTGATACCTTCAGATCTTGTCAAATTTTAAAAAATAAAGCAATAACCTTACATTCGTCGACTAAATTCTTACTTACAATTAAAGTGCAACGTACGGGTGGAATTATTCCTAAAATTCGCTGCGAATGTTAGAATTTTAACGTGAGTACAGGTGCTTGGAGGTTAGGTTTCTTAATTATTTGTTTAATTGAACTTGTCTCTGAAAAACCAGTGTAGTTTACTTTCATCTAGGAGGAAATATTCTTTTTGATCATTTATAATTGAAAATTGCTGCCAGAATTGTTTTTAATTTTTGTAAAGTGCAAATATCGGACTTTTCTGATAAATGATCAATATGCGGTATATGAAATTTAATAACATAGTCTCTTAATGGCGATTCCGTATACCTAGGTTTTAGATTTAATATACAAATGTATATTAAATGTATATTAAAATTGCAAACATTTTTAACAGTGAAGGAAAAAGATGTGTCTGGGAAAGACAAAATGAATTTCGGATCAGTCATGAAACTGTGTGATCCCAAAATATGGGCGCTTTTAGAAAAACATGTACCTGTGAGCGAAGGAATACGAGCTTTCTTGAAAAGAATGTACTATTGTATGAATTCCTATCTACCTGAAGTAATAAGTGTTGCAGATCGTCTATATTATATATGGTACAGCGTTTTTCTCCTGAAAATGTGGCGCGCATGGTTACGTACAATCAGTAACTATTGAATAACTCAAAATTGTATATCTCGAAATGCGTATATTTGTATAGAATTGAATGCTCATTGTATGCTTAGTGCGATTACTTAATGCGAAAGAAATAAAATTACAGAAATTTTTATACCATGACTGTTTGGTAGTCAAACGTGCGAAAGTTTGTTCCGTCTGTTACGATCTATGACATCTACGCTGTGTACCATGGTAAATTTTAGCACTTGGGAATGTTTACACCGAGTTTCTCGGATTCAATTACAATCTGAGATTTCAGTGGAGAAATTTTCTGACGAAAAAGTATTAAACTTTTCTCGAAATAAACATTTAAACGCTCCTTTCAAATGTCAAAGACAAGGATCTATCGACTGACAATTTGATTTGCAACGATAGTACTACTTTGCCAAACAACGCAGAAATGATTAACATACTAAATAGAGCTAAACAAGATGCATATAATCACATCCGTTCTCTTGGTATTGAAATAGATATAAAATACGCAGAAGAAACAGATTTTCACAGCATTTCGGTCGATACTAATAAATTGATTACTGAGAATGATGAATTATTCGAAGTTGAGCCAGAATTTGAAGAAGAAATAAACTCTGTATCAAATCAAACTGTAATACAGTCAAATGAAGAAACATTAGAATCAAATTCAGAAGTTTTGCCAGATTTAACTTTATTATCTTCAGTGGAAGGAGAATTGGAATTAAAGGATTATTCCCAACAAGTAACAGTTCTCAGTGAGACAAATCCGTTTACCATATAGTGCAAGAATCTGCTAGAAAAGAAACTATTACGTTCAAGAGTGCAATCAAATCAGTATTGGAGAATGGACTATATTTCAACGGATTTATAGTGGGAATTGCCTTGTAGGATTCGTTCTTGGCTTTGGTTATTTTAAAGCTAAAACGAGAAAATCAACAGAATATTCGAGTAGTTCAGGTAGTTCAGGGGTCTCGAAACGTGGACATTTGACAAAAACGGGGGGGGGGGGGCGCCAAATTTTACACAAATCTAATACCTTCTCATTATAGGATGAGAATGTAAAACCTACGAATAATTTTATTTGATTATGTTGGTAAAATGCATAAACTTGCTTATTTATTTAAAATTTTGTTGGTTTTGTTTGTGCTCGCAACCTAAAAGCAAAAAAATTACTTTAATACCCAAGCCTAAGCTGTCGACAATTTATTCACCTCGTACCGAATGAAACTTCTCATAAAAACAAGTAAAATATATTTTCGATGAAAATTAAGAGAATTAATCATTAGTAAGTTTTGACGCCAAGAGTTTCATGAATCGAAGGATCCAGTGAACGAATACTGAAAGCAACTTTATTCTTTCAAAAATGATAATCTGTCAACGGAAAACATTTTCATCGTCATGTAAACAGTAGTTCATTTCGTGACTAGTGTTGACTGACGGCCTTTTTGAAACGAGCGCAATGTTTTTGTAACGAGTCGTAGGTGAGGGCGCCGCAGGTGCCCGAACCGTACAGAGCCCGTGTGGAAAAATTTCGTGGCGCTGTACTGTTTCTGTCCAGTCGGCCTTGAGTCGACATTGGCGCGCCACACGCTGACTGTCCAGTGGCTAGACTGGGATGTAACGCTCGGATCGACTAGTTTCTAGACAGATCGGCTATTTTGATAAAAAATAATTAATAATTAAATAATATAATTATTTTTTATGCCATAAAAGTCCAATATATAGATTTTGCAGTTAATTAAAAATATAAAAAAAGTTTTTGTACACACAAAAATGAAGAAATGAGTTTCCGCAAATCTCTTGTACATACGCCGGGTGTCGAACTTCTGATGTAAATTCCTATTATATTGTTGTAACTTTGTCCCGTCGCCTTAACACCTCGGCCATCTAAAAGTTAATTTTTTTTTCGTTTTTGTAGGACATGAATTTCAATTCATTACATCCTAATATTTATTTCAATAAAACATGAACAATTTTTAAACATTAAAAGTGCTTGATTTGTGAATAAATCATTGAAAAAAATAAAGTTTGTATGATGTTACTTGCGATTAGGCTACGAAATGAGGATTGTTTATAATTTCAAGTAATCAATACGTTAGGCCTAATTATCATTTACGGAATCAATAAATAATTAAAATAAATTAAATAAATCTTTTATAATAATATTTGATTTTCTGGAATAGCATAAATATTATGCATAGCATTATACATATTATAATTATTATAAATTCAATATAAATTTATTATAACATCACTATATAATTCAATTGAAACAAAATGTTTTTAAACATTCTTCAAAAAATCGTTCTTGAAACTGCAGTTCTTGTATTAAGATTTCTATCACCTTCAACAATTATTGTTTACTATCTTAAATATGTGATAGTCTACAATTAATTATTGCTTGATCATTTGTACAATTGTGTATTGTAATTCCCTAAATCTTTTATTCAAAAAAGATTATTTTCTAAATTCACCTCTGTCATTTTTGATTAAGTCCAAACCGTGATTCTATCTAGAAACTAGCTAAAATCTGGATAATCTTTATATATTCAAATTCGTAACGAACTCCTAGATTGCGCCAAGAATGGGACTAGACAGCAGAAGGTTTGAATCAAACACGTAGTAAAACTAGAAAGCGCCAGTGTAGTGCCAGGCTAGTATTGCGTGAATAGACAGACTTGAGAAAAACTGTACTGGCTTTAGCATGATTCAAGACTGCCACGAAATTTTTCCACACGGGAGGGTCGAGAGATGTGGCAACCTAGTGTACCTCTCGCTGATTGGTTCCGTCATTTTAAGTTTTCTTGTACATATACTATAGATATATAGTGTGTGTGTATGTATATATATATATATATATATATATAAACTACACTACAGATATACCTCGGCGAACCAGTACTTAAAATGGCGGCATCCGGCTAGGTTGCCACACTGTCTCTGGACCCTCTGTAACGAACCAGAGACGAGTTACAAAACCATGGTGCGAGTTTAAAAAAAAAAGCCGTCAGTTCACAGGAGTCACGAATGATACTTTTCAGAACAAAATCATAAATGGCGTGATTTCATTGTCTCCTTGGAAAAATGCAAAATCACGTTTTGAATCGGTGAAGGGACGCACGAGCTCTACTGCATTTTTGTTTTAACGAGCGTGAATGAGACAACAAAGTATAATGTGTGAGGCGATAGGAACGCGCTACACTCTTCGTTAGAAACACCGACTCATCAATCCGCTATGAATTTCTCTTTCTATCTTTGTCAACCACGGTCTCTCTCTACCGTTACGAAAATACGGAGACACGCACAAATCGAGCTCTTTTTTAAACTCTACGTCACGCCGTGCTTACTGAACCCTATTTTGTACCTCATCCAACGCACCGCCAGACACCGCTCAAAACGCGTACATTTGCGTTTGTTTATGGAGGCATGAATCCACGCCGTTTTTATGATTGTGTTCTGATAGCACATTTTGCGATTCAAAAATAGCTAGTAAGTTGTAAAAAGGCTGATTATAAAACTCGATTTTAATATTTATACTCATAAAAATATTAATTCAGTGCCATTTTCGCGGTTTTGCCGATATCCGGATGTTCCCTGTCAATCAGACACCCTGAATTTGAATAGTTTTTGGAAATCGTTTGATCTCATGCATAAAAGTAAATTTCAGAATCAATACATTGAGTAAATTCAATGACGTGATCCTTACATCCTTAATCACAGCATCATTATTCTTTCCTTTACAACCAATTTGGCATAAGAAAAAAACATTAAGAGTTGTAAATTGTATAATAATGAACACGTGCAGTTTACGTACGTTGTACACTTATACGCGGTCTCCGTGTCATTTAGTACAAGGCTAGTGAGGGCAAGCGTTGCACAAAGCAATGATGGTACTTATAATGTTGTAGAGTTTTAGACTGTAGACTTGTGGAGTATAGAAGTCTCTCAAGGATGTACGTATTACAAACTTCTTAGTAAATAATTTTATCGAGACGTTATTATTATTATTTGACATGACTTGTTGTATTCGACAAGAAATACTTTAAATGAGTGTATAAGTTGGTTTTTGTTTGGTTGTTTGTTTCTAATCTGGACAATACATTTCTGAGAAGTTTAGATATAATCGAGGGGTACATAACTCCGGGAAACGGTGAACAAAGCTCATTGCAATCAGCGGCGTAGCCAAGGGGAGTGTTAGACCCCCCCCCCATTGACGATGTAAGAGGCATATTTACTTAACCGCCTACTTACGGTACTATATGTATATTAGGGTGGTCCAAAAAACGCTTTTCGAGCTACAGGGCAAGACCCCCCTCCCTCCAGTTTCCATTTCCGGAGAAAGAAAATCCGTAATTTTTTTTCTTCGAAATTTGAATATTAACACATGCCACCGGGCACTTCAAAATCCCATTTAATTAACATGGGAAAATTTGGGATTTTCCAAAAATTGAACTCTATACTTCAGGGTTTGATCGCAACGTGCCAAGTTTTTTAGGGATTGAAGAGAAGTGTCTACGAAATAAAACCATCCTAATAACTTTTATTGTTAACCCACCCTTACCCCCCCACAGCGCCCAAAATATGACCCAAAAAGCAAAAAACTACATTTGGTTTTATTTCGTAGAAACTCCTCTTCAATCCCTAAAAAACTTGGCACGTTTCGATCAAACCCTGAAGTATGAGTTCAATTTTCCGAAAATCAAAAATTTCCTCATGTTGATTAAATGGGATTTTGAGGTGCCCGGTGGCACGTGGTAATATTTGAATTTCGAAAAAAATACGGATTTTCTATTTCCGGAAATGGAAACTTGGGGGGGGGGTGACTTGCCCTCTAGAGTGAAAAAAAAATGTCCAATGCATTTTTGGACCACCCTAATGTATATGTATTATTATACTGCGAGTGTAATATTAAATAAAAAAATTTGCAATAAATTTTGTAATAGGAATTATATAATAATTATAATATATATATAATATAATAAAATGCAATACACTCAAACTCTGAGTTAAGCACCCTCACTATATGCTATTCCAAGAACAGATAGCCTCGCGGAACGTGGTTATGTCAAGCCTGGCAATCCAACGGAAAGCCCTGTCTGTTTGCATTTAGATTTCTCCGAGATATCCTGAAGGCCAAGGCAAGCAATGTCCGAAACCGTGCTTAACTCGGGGGTTGAGTGTGATTCGTTTGAAACATTTCGTTTATCATTTTCAAACGTTTCTTTCATGGGTCTGAAATGAAAGAGCCCTTTTAGGGGATATCCATGTACCACGTGGACAACTTTTTATCCCTGTTGCCCCCCCCCCACCCCCAGCCCTTGTGGATAAACGTGAACTTTTTACGACCCCCCCCCTGACTCCTCTGTCCACGTGGTCTCATTCCATATTTTATGAAAATTTGAATATTCGTGGTATTCAAAAGCAAGGAAGCCAAAAGGAGCGGCGAATTGGCTGAAAATTTGGTTTTGCTTGAAAACATTAGCTTAATGATACAAGAAATGAAGTCCAAAAAAAAGTAGGGAAAATTTTCTATTTTCTCATTTTTTTTCTTAAAAGAAATCCGCAAATGCAGGAGAACATGCGTCCATGTGTATTTTGGCTAAAACCGCCGGCACCCCTCGTGAACAATCGTGGACTTTTTACATTCCCTCACCAATAATTGTCTACGTACAATATGGCTGGCCCCTTATATATAACCGAATGGCTCTAATATGCTCTTAATTAATGGATCATTTGAAATATGTTAGGAAAGTTTAATGGATGTACGTAATAATGTAGAATTTTCATGATAATTTAAAACAATTTTTCCCACAAGGATGATGTATATGACATTTATAAATTGAATGTCTTAAATTATCCTAATATTTCCCTGTAAGTAGTAACGTACTTTCTGTTCAGCCTTTCAAACCCCTCCCTTCATGAAATCCTGGCTACGCCACTGGTTGCAGTGACTGTGTTTTCACCTTGCAATCAATCCAGGGAGTATTTGTGAAAAATAAATTTCCTTGACAATATACAATTTTAATCAGTTCGTATGTTTTTGTGTTAACTGTGACGTACGATGGCTTAGTGAAGATCTCCACCTGGGGTGATTGCTAGAGAGATTGATCAGCGACTCGTGTCGGAGCGATGTTGTGGAAGGAGTGTGCTGTTTAAATAACCAGATAAGCTTAACCCAAAAGGAATTTGGCTTAGTGACATAATAATAAGAACCTTTTTTTTCATTTCCTTCTAATAATTATTGCCAAAAATTGCGGCAAAAGTTGACAGAACAAAAATGTTGCATTGTTTCAAATAAATTTTACTTTACATGCAAGAATGCTCTAGTTTTAATCCAAAAAAACATTTCAGTCACTAGATTTAGCTATTTTGCTTAAACTTAAACTCAAACTTGCTTAAACTTTCTTTCACTCTTCAAACATTTCTTGCATAAAAAATTGTACTCTAATTAAAAAAAAACTAAACATGTAAAAGGATATTGTATTTGTGGTTGAATTGAATAGAGTGACAATTTTATTTAACAGAACTTTGAGTAAAAAGTATATTTAAAACATTTGTCTAATTGAGATTTTTCAAATTATATTCATTGAAATTTATTACGCTTGGTTCCTAAAATTGTTCCCTAATTTTAAACAAAATTAATATTTTTTCAATAATCAAAACCTAGAATTAAGTTATGATTACTTAAAATGATATTCATTGAACTTTATCACGCGATGAACTGGATAGTACTTAAGTCTTTTCATGAAATGGCTCGAATATTTAGACAGATAGTGAAGCTCTGATCTATTACACAAGTGGCTACGATGGAGGAAAAAAAAACAAAAACACTCAAATGTATTTTTTCCAGGCTAGGAGACGAAAAACGTTTGCGAGAAACAAATGATGCTGTTCTCACGTGTTTATTTTGCGCAATGAACTTTTAAGCAGTTTTTTCGAGGAGATTACTTTATTTGCCGTTTTCCATTCCACGAACTTATGATATGATTCCTCGTATACACCTTTAGATTGCTTCGGTAACAAATCACTACAGATTTCTTCAGTTTTTGCATGCATTTCCGTCAGCGTGGATTTCAATTTATCCCCACTTGACATTTCTGAACAATCAGTCTGGACTGTGCAATAAATGACGCTGAACAATGGCAGCTGGGAGGTTAGAATCATTACTGGCGCTGCGATCGCTCTACTGCATTTTTGCTCTAACGAGCGTGAATGAGACAATACAATGTAGTATGTGAGCAAGAGAGAGGGAAATACTTTGATATCATTCATTTAATATAGGTGGTGCTAGGAGCACGCTACACTTCTCGTTAAAAACAGCGACTCACCAATTTGCTATTAATTTCTCTTTCTATCTTTGTCAAACTCGCTCGGTCTCAAGCATTACGAAAATAAGGAGACACGCACAAAAAAACCTCTTTTTTTAACTCTGACGTCACACCGTGCTTACTGAGCTCTCATTTTGAACTTATCGAACACACCGCCAGACACCGCTCAAATTGCGTACTTTTGCGTTTGTCCATGGAGGCACGAAAACACGCTATTTTTATGATTGCGTTCTGAAAAATAAATATATTACAACTTGCATTCGTTTTCTGTCGATTCTGACATTGAGTAAGAATTTAAATGACGATGTACTTTACGTCTTTACAGTAAAAAAAGGATCATTTTTGTTGCAGAGCATTTTGCTGCAGCGATTATTTGACTCTTGAGATCATAATGATCTGTCAGTTCGGATTATTTTGAACTGCTTTCGGGGTCATCTATCAGACTAAACGAAATAGCCGCTAATTTTTGGCGCGTATGTCATAACGACATAACCTACATATTTTGTCTAACCGCATGCAAGTGACAACTACGCTTAACAGAAGATGTATTATCAGGTTTCGTTATTTTTTAACTTTTTAAGTACACTGTATGGTCAAAAATGATAAAAAGCTCGCATATGAGATAAAGTACTAAAAGAACGTCGGCAGAACAACTGCCAGATAAATAGTTAATGTTGTAAAACTCCGTCTGTCTGTGAGATAACCGAGACTTAGAAAGAAAATTTATATTGCCGATTATAAATAATCTCAAATATCTACGCAAATAAATTATTCATTTTTTCAATAGATGCAGCTTATTATTTTATTTCAATTATAGCCGAGATTTACAGCCTATTATCATTCTCAAACAACATTTTTTAATTGTAGTGGCCCTCATTTGTATTAATCTGAGTTGCCCTTTGTCATCATTTTTACTTTTCTGAACAACCATTTCGCCTAATTTAAGTGCTTCTAAATTACTATTTGGCATAATTTTCATTCTTCGTCGACTCTCAGCGAGCCTCTGAAGTCGTATTTCCGGCGCGGGATTGGAAAAATTTATTTACTCGAATCGTTAATTGTCATCATTCCCATTCTACTGAATCGCCATGTAATAGTAATTTTATTTTACCTAAAACACATTCGGCATAAAAACCCAAGCGGAAATATCATACAGGAGGAAATTATGAACATAATTTTTTCCACTATGTATAAACTATATATAATTTTTCCACCTTGGTATGATGATTATGTGCCAAATCAGATATTCAGACAATTTAAGCACAAAATTGAAATAATCGTTAGAGGTTTGAAAAAAAATGTAAAATTTTATTTTCAAAATTTTCCATTTATTTAATGTGTGATGCTTGCAGCATGAACCGTAGGCAAATTCTGCAATCACACGAGTAGTAATTACTTGTTGCCACGTATGTCATACACATTAATGTTTAAATAAAAAATCTAAATCGGCGTAATCAAAGCTAAACATTTTATATTCAAAAATAGCGGCCATTGTGTTTTTCGAGCTTATTTTCGAAACGGTTCATTTTAGCGCAGTTGAGGTTCTATAGAAAAACGTGCAGAATCTTTTCTTCTATGAAAAGGTTGTTTTCATTTTTGTCAAAACCAATAGTTTGCTTAGGTAATAGGGAAAAAGATGCATTTGTGTCGTTTACGCTTTTACACTTCACTGGTAGAATTGTTTGCAATTTTAGTATATACGGGCACATTAAATTTCTTATATGTTTATACTAAATTCATTACACTTTGTAATTTTCGTATACTTACGTATATTAAATTTATTTTATGAAGTTATATGTACATACTAAATTTATTAAGTGTAAAGTAAGTTTCTTTTACGTACACGGAAAAAAGTGGATCGTTAGAAGAACTCTCTAAACCAGTAGTTCTAACTATTTTAAATTGAAGCGCAGCTTTTCGTCTGTGAATTTCAAATAGTAGGATGCACTGCACCACTTGGTAACCGTCCACACACAGCGAGAAGAAGAGTTACTATTTCGTGTAGTAAGACTTACTTCTGTGAAGTGCCGATTTCGCATTGTAGCCTATATGTATATGTATATATGCACTGCACGCATTCTATACACGATTTATAAATAGATTATTAGCTCGAAACTTTCGACAACAAAAATGATGTAAAATGTCGATCGATTTGAAAAGGAAAAAATTATTTTATATATGACAACTGCACTTAATTTACGATTATTCTTACACAATTTCACGCACAGAGCCTTACACATTTGATTGCACGCTCAAACACTTTGAAAAATCGCCCCCGCTAGGGAATCGAACCCTACCTAACTACCTAAAACCTGTCCTAAAACCTAAATCTAGCGCACGCGTTATAGTCCAGACGATTTTTTTTATTCCTATGTAAAATGATCTCCAGAATCCAGAACTGTGTATCAGAACTCTACCAAATGTGCCGTTCTCGAGATATTCGCAATTAATTATTTTTTCATAAACGTTTCATTAAACATTTAAAATTCGAAATTTTTGAAATTTTGTTTTCTTCTCTTGTTAGATGAGCTAATTAGAAACAATAGCTGTTCTGGAATTTTTTCGCTCTGACGAATATTTAATGCACAAAATCAATTAGCGTGTAAAATAATTGACGACAAATACTTTTATCAATAACCAAAAAAGTATTTAATGAATGGAAAAAAGTAACACTGTTTTGAAAGTACCAACTGAAATACACATTTTTGTAATGAACACTGTACTTCTAAAGTTAATAATTTGTAAGATAACAGAGCTTTTGTTATAAGTAATTTTATCGCGTTACAACAAATAGTTATTTTTCATTGAGCGAATTTGTGTTAGAGAGAAAATTCCTGCAAGAAACTGGGATGATTTTTTCATTTTCTCGCTTTGAATTGATGTAACTCTTTCGGAAAAAGTAATAAAGGTGTCAAAATTAGTGTACTTATTCTTTGAAGTTGTACTAAAATGATGATGTAGTCCAAAATTGCGAAATTTAAATATATGGACCTGTACAATTGTTTAAATTTTGAGTGACTATCTCTGCTTCCGCGTGTGATAGAAAGACGGGTAAAAATCTGAAAATTTTAGGAAATTACTACGAATGCAGCCGTACCAGTAAAATTATTGTTCTTTTATTCGTTGAAGAGTTATTAATGTCTATTTTTTTGAAAAGGACGACAATAGACCTGAAACTGACACTCACGGGCGTCGATACGGTGCTGAAGCTGTATACGCATAACCCTTGCACCGTTTCGACGCCTTTGGATCTTCAGCGTGCTTGCCATGTGCGCGCTGACCGGTCATGACCGCCTGCTGCCAAGTTTACTGCACCACTAATAGGTCTATTGTCATCCTCCCCAAAAAATAGATTTTAATATCTCTTCAACGGATAAAAGACCAATAAATTAATTGGTATGACTGAATTCGTAGTAATTTCCGACATTTTTTAGATTTTTTCCTGTTTTCCTATCAAACGCAGAAGCAGAGATGGGCGCTCAAAATTTAAACAATTGTACAGGTCCATATATTTAAATTTTGGAATTTTTGCTCATACCATCATTTTAGTACAACTTCAAAGAATAAGTATACCAATTTTGACACCTCTATGTATTTTTCAGAAAGAGGTACATCAATTCAAAGTGAACAAATTAAATAATCATCCCAATTTGCATGAATGTAAACAATTTATTGATCATTTCAGATATAAGTGTATTCATCAAGTAGGAAAGTACAGTTTCTTGCAGGCATTTTTTCTCCAACACTAATTCGCTCAATGAAAAATGACTATTTGTTGTAACGCGATAAAATGACTTATAACAAAAGCTGTGTTATCTTGCAAATTATTAACTTTAGAGGTACAGTGTTCATTACAAAAATTTGTATTTCAGTTGGTACTTTCAAAATAGTGTTACTTTTTTTTATTCATAAAATGCTTTTTTGGTTATTGATAAAAGTATTTGTTGTCTCTTATTTTATACGTAAATTGACATTGTGCAATAAATATTCATCGGCCCGAAAAAATGCTAGAACAACTATTGTTTCTCATGAGCTTATCTAACAAGAGAAGAAAAATAATTTTCAAAAATTTCGAATTTTAAATGTTTAATGTAACGTTTATAAAAAAATAATTAATTGCGAATATCTCGAAAAGGCACATTTTCCAAAGTTCTGATACACAGTTTTGAATTCTGGAGATCATTTTACATAAGAATCAAAAAAAAAAAATTGAATGGACCTCGTCGATCCGACGGAAATGGGGTTGGCGTCTGGACTATTAGTCAAGTGAGCTAGGAAAAACGTGGCCAGCTAAGAAATTATAATAAATGGTTAGGGGAGACCTCCCTACAGTGGATAGCTTCCTACAGTGGATATTCGTAAATAAAAGCGAAATGCCTAAAGTAAACCTAATTTGCGCATTTGGTATGATTCAAGTTTATAAAAATGCATCATAAGACGGAATTTCGTGTTATACTTAATTATAATAAAAGAAAAAAGTATAAAAAACTATTTTTGACATGATGAAGAAACTTTGTCTTCAACTTTCGTAATTTTTTCCAAGTATTTACAATTTTTCAGAGTGATTTTGTTTATTAATATATGTTCTTTGGTCATTAAACTATAATATTGTTTACCCTAGAATCTTCCATTCTATGTAAGAAAATTATTATAAATATATTCTTTGAGGCTCTCATTTTCCTACTATGGATACCAGCGTCATCCCTACAAAGGATTTTCAGTGAAAAGTTTTAGAGGTTTACACTCATAGGTTGGTACTAAAATAGCAGAAGACAGAATCAGCTGATACTTTGAACATAGGTATAGTATATACCTAGCTGCAGCGTAATATAATTGAATGTTTATCACAAATATAATATAATAGATTTAATAGTGCAATCATCTCTGAAAGGCAGGTGCTCGAAATTATTATTATTTAAATCGCGTGTAGTGTTGAAAATTTTAACAGAAACTTAACCTACAAATTAGTGGAATTTTATATATTGAGCAATTTTAAATTTCCCGCAAGTAGGCATAACCTCACCATGCACAATTTCTATATAGGTATTTTCTAGGTACTTTTGACACGGCACGATTGGTGGCAATCCTAACCTTACCTGATCTGTCCACTGAAAGGCGTGTTGTGAAATATGAGCGAAATAACTGACATTATATTTTTGCTAATTTTATCCAAAATCGAAATTATATCACTTTTTTGTTTGTTCTGATAGTAGCGTCGTATAAAATATAATTTAGGGGTACGCATAGAAACATCTTTCTATTCTGATGCGCGGTGTAGAATCGAATGTCCACTGTAGGGCAAACCTGCCAACACTGGATAAAATTTTACCACCTCAAAATAGTATCAATAACTTTTTATTTGCTAACGAATTGATTTTTACTGATATCTCATCACATGGGTGAATATGTCAGCTTCATTTGTGTCATAACAGCTCTTCAATATATATCCTATTTTGTGTTTACTGAAATCTACCAATTTTTGCTATCCACTGTAGGGAGGTCTCCCCTACTTAAAATTTTTTTCATTATTCTCTTACAGATGATATCTAATATTTTGTAACGAGCTTGGGAAAAATATTTTGCTTGAAAGTATTAACTCACACAGTAAATATATTATTAGTAATTTATATGTATTATTATAAAATGATTAAAATTACAATTTTTAAAAAGTACATATTTTGTCTTATTGAAAATTAAGACTTGAAAAAATGTTTTCGAATAACATTTTTGGAATTTTTAATTTGATTTTGTTATCATCTCACTTTATTTAAAACGCAACATTCATTTACATAACTGATATATACATGAATAATAGTTCAAACATCATAATAATATATCAAATGCAAAATCGAAATCACTATTTTAAGATGAGACGAACTTTGAATAGTGATTCAAATTTAAATTTTTTTGAAAAATAAAATTTTTCTCATAACATATGGGGACGCTGAATTAGAATAAAAACTGTTTAATACAAAAAAGAATTATTCGGTTCCGAGAAATTAAAAATTGAAGATCGCGATATCACAGTCGAAGGCTGGAGGTGAACCATGGAGTTACTTTAAGCCGTCGAAAACAATGGTGGAGTGGTAGGAGGAGTCAGGATAGGAGGGGTTAGAATTTGGTCGC
>CAKNYM010038555.1:0-23864 GCA_932195095.1 Andricus curvator | reverse complement strand
GTAATCATGTCCTAGTTCTTTTAGATCATCCCTTACATTTTTCTCCCATCTGTTTCTCGGTCTGCCTAGGGGTCTCTTACCAGTCGGTCTCCCTCTTAAAACTTGCGCCACTGTTCTTTCATTGCCCATTCTTGCTACATGCCCCGCCCATCTTAATTTACGCGCTTTCATTACTCGATTAATATTTGCTGACCCGTAGAGAGCGTGCAGCTCATCATTATGCAGTTTTCTCCACTCGCCGGTCTCTTCGTCCCTTTTTGGACCATAGATTTTTCTAAGTACTTTATTCTCGAAAACTCTAAACCTATTCTCTTCTCCTTTCGTCAGCGCCCACGTTTCACACCCGTACATGACGACCGGCATTATTATCGTTTTGTAAATTCTTACTTTGATGTTTCTAGATAGCGATCGCGATTTTAGTAGCGTGTTTGCTGCATAATAGCACCTATTGCCAGCGTGTAGCCGCGCATTGATTTCCGTTTTAATCTTATTTTCGCTAGTTATAATAGACCCGAGGTATTTAAACTCGTTAACCCTTTCGAATTTCATATTTCCGGCCATTAGATCCCCGTCTTGATTACTTTCTCCGGACCTGACGACGGTCATATATTTTGTCTTCGATTCGCTAACTTCCAAGCCAATCTCTTTGGCTTTTGCGATCAAGATTTCTGCATTTTTAGCTACCGTTTCTTTATCATCCCCTAGTACGTCGAGATCATCCGCATATCCAAGAATTTGTATTACCCCATTGAGGGTAGCACCGGTCGGATTCGCCTGCACTTGCCTAACCACGTATTCTAAAACTAAGTTAAAAAGGACGCACGAAAGTGCATCGCCCTGTTTCAGGCCATCGCGGATCGAAAACTCTTCAGATAAACTACCGTTTACGCGTATTCTACCCTTACTGCCGCTTAAGCAAATTTCGATAAGTCTAACCAATTTTCTTGGCACACCCAAGAACTCTAATACCAATGTGAATTTGTCACTGAACGCCACTGACCGCGCCTCTGCAAATTCTCGCAGATAGTCATGGAGTGTTTCCCTGACTCGTATTCGAGATCTTTCTTTCTGAATCACACACTTCCTCACTTCAACTCTTTGAAAATATAAAGAGTTTTTTATACCCATTTCATGACTGTATACATTTTCTTTGTAAACTGTCTGATAAGAATTCCAAGACTGTTGTTCCTTGACTATGCTTGAAAACTTTCATGACTTTTCTTTATTTTTCCATGAAAATTTACGACCACTTTATAGAAAGTATTCGAGACTTTATAAAAATCATGGCCCGTTCAAAAGTCCAGCACGAATCTAGGAAATGTTCCAAGACTTATTTTTTCCGTGTACGCTGAGAAAAAAACTTATTTGAATCAAAGGAAATTTCTTTGATTCAAAGAAATGGTAGAGTAGAATGTGGCTGAAGAAATATTTCTTCAGATCAAAGAAATGTTTAGTTTGGATCTAAGGAAGATAATTATAATTATTTCATACAAGTAAATGTAACTCGGGCTGAGTAAACGTTTTTTTGGAACCAAATATATTGATTCAAATCAGCGTATTTTTTGGTAAAATAAACATTTTTGTCAACGCAAATAAATATTTATTTGTTTCTAAGATGCGGCATATTGTTTTAAAAAAACACCTAATAGAGTTGATAAAATATTAATTGATTCAAAGAACAATTTACTCAAATAGAAAAAGTTCTTTTATCGTTTAAAAATGTTGAATAGTTAAAGTACAAAAATTAAGCAGGCCCATTTATTGAAAAAAAAAAATTTATTGCAATCATAATGATTATAATTTATAATAATATATTTATTTTTATTTTCGCGCAGTAGAAAAAAGAATTTCAAGCAAGACCAACTGACCAATGCTTAGGAAGACCGATAAACATCAATCACCACATTTTTGCAGATTATATCTATATGGTGAACATTTATGGCTAACTTAAAGACTGGAGAATCCATTTTTATTGTGAGACCATAAACTTTGCGCACCTGGCGGCAATATTCTGAACTACTCGGTACAAATAAAGAATTTAACCAAATATTTTCTTGAACGAATGGTGTATGAAGTTATTTCAAGAATATATTTCTTCACTTGAAAGAAATATTTATTGGGCATAAATCGCTTCACTCTATTTATTAAAAGAAACATATCTTCCAAGTAAATAAAACAAAATTACTTTATTCTACTAATCACATGTTCTATTAGAACAACAGTATCAATCCCCTTATATGGAAGAAATATCGCTTTCACTTAATTAATATTGCTTTCATTTATCTCAATATTTCTTTGATTCAAAGAAACCAAAATATTTGTTTCACGCATCGATGAATTACTTATTTCAAACAGAATGTTTTTTAATTCAAAGGCACAAAATCATTGAACTAAAGAAATATTTCTTTGGATGCGAAAGCGAGATTCAAGGAAACTAGGTTCTTAGTTTTAAAGATATCAATTCCTTGAGTTAATTATCTCATATTCTGAGAACAAGAAATATTTCTTTATTTCAAAGAAATGGCGCCCAAAGAAATGATTTCTTTGAATCAATGCATGAGTTTCTTGCTTTTAAACAATGTTCAGTACAATTAAGTGAACGGTTTTTTTGGCTCAAATAAATGGAATCAAAAAAATGCGTTTCTTTGGATCAAAAAATTATTTTTTTTCAGTGTATTGTCATTGAAAGGGTACTTTTTTTTGCCACTTGCCCCGCTGTGCCGCCCACATGCCAAGGCTGGTTAAATTCAGAAATATTAAAAATGATATTTCTTGCGTAACAGTGATTTTATTATAAATTTAATTATTGCACTACACACTTGCATCATAAAACTGCACAGTTAAAGCTATTAAACGGCGCCCTTTCTGCATTCGTTCTATAGATGAAGTATTTGTAAATAAATCCCCGTCAAAAGTAAATTATTGCATTTTTCAGAATTTTCAAAAATGTATTGTATTAAAGAATGTTGAATGAATACTTACGAATTTTTAAAGATTTTTCCTAACTTCAACTGCTTTCTGGGAACAGTTGAGAGTTGTCGCTTTCTAATGCGTTAAACGAACATGGTTTTTTAAATTTATTCCAGGTTACGTTTGACAGCTCCAATCGGCTTTGAAAGGGATTGGAATATAAATAGTTTTGTTGTCTAATAGGGAATTCAAAAAAGAAGGACATCCTGCAAAAAACGTCAGATTGAAAAGTATTGCTTCACATTCACGAGATGTTCTCTGGAAATCTGCTTTGCGACTACCTCGAATTGGGACGGAAGCACAATACTTTTTAATGCGACAGTTCGCATATAGCGTCTAAATCTTTAATACGTCTGAATGCGAAGTGAGAGATTTCGCGTTCAATGCGTGTTAATGCGAGAGTTCTAATATGTTTCAATGCTATATAATGCGATTGAATGCGAAGCAAAATTTGTCTCTCAATGCTATTGAATGCGATTAAATGCGAAGTAGAACATATGCGATTGCTGAGTATTGAATCGCATTCACGAGATGTTCTCTGGTAATCTGCTTTTCGACAACCTTGCATTCAAAGTGCAATACTTTTGAATACGTTTCAATGTGACATTTTTTGTAGGGCAGAAACGGCATTAGGAAATGAAAATTCTAATACCTTTGAATATAACCCTTCTACACTGTTAGAAATTTCCTGAAATTTCAGTCAGTTTTCAATTACTTATGTCACTGAAATTTCATAAATTTGACTTTCAAAATTAATTTGAGACCATATTCATTAATTTTCAGTGACACAAAACTTAATTTTAAAGCAAAAGTTATTGAAATTTCATAAAATTGACTCTGAAACCTGTTTCAATTGCTTGTACATAAAATATTATTGGTGGCTGAATAACCTAGTGAGCACAAAGTTTGACGACGTATTTACGACATCGTTACGAGATCTTTACGACGACTTTAAGACATCCTATGTCCACGTCGTTAAGATGTCTACGCTGTCGAAAAGACATCGTCAGATCGTACGACGTCTTTACGATATCGTAAAGACATCTTAACGACATGGACATAGGATGTCTCAAAGTTGTCGTAAGGATGTCGTAACGATGTCGTAAAGACGTCGCCAAATTTTGTGCCCACTGGGAAATCGCACTGTGGTTTACGTAGATTTTATAAACATGCATTGAAAATGAAGTAACATTTTTTATTAAATTTAATAAACCTAAATAAAAATATGAATAAAATTTAAAAATAATTCATGAAATTAAATTTAGAAGCTTTGTGTGATATATTTTTCTATCGATTAATACATTTTTTGCAATTACATGTACAAAATTCACTATTCAAGGAAAAAAGTAGATAGTAAGATTCACTTTTATGTATTGTTAATTTGAAGTTTACTTGTTCGCATTGTACAAGAAACAATTCAAATAGTTTTGATACTGAATGAGATAGTGGTCTCAAAATATACAAAACCTAAAGTCAGCATTACTGCTTCAAATTGTAAAAAGAAAGATTACTAGAACAAGTAGCTTCAATAACTATTTTAAATAGTACAGTTGAACATGTAAACTGTATGAATAACTAATTTGCATAGTAAGCAAAGAATTGTGAGTTTGACTTTTGCAAGTGAGTTTGATCTCCTTTTTCACATTGCAATAAGCACTGCGCGAGATTGTTAGCCTTACTATTTGAAATTGTAAGTAAGTTCAGTGGCACAAGTAGAAACGTGTAGGCCCCCTCCGCAAAATTTTTTGGGCGGTTCGTTTCAAATTAAAAAAGAAGGACGACTTATAACTTGCCTATCAGTAAAACAACAGCTTTTCGCTTCTCAATCTATAAGACAGACCGCCCACTGACATTTTATAAAATGAAATAAATTGTCGGAAACTATTTTATATTGTTTTCTCTTTTATCATAATATAAGTTATGATAATTATTATAAATAAATATAGTGAATAACTCTACATTATACTTCAATATTGTTTTTTTGTTTTGTACAAAATTTTCAGAATTTAAAAATATTCTGAAGAATTATATATATAAAAAAATAGTTTTTTTTACATTATTTCTACTATGGAATTTTCTGCTGATTATTATTATTATTATTATTATACCATTGAGCCATTTCCCTTTCGGGGTAGGCGTGACTTGCTCGGTTGGAAAATAGTAGTGTATACATGGGTATATAGGTATAGAGTAGATAGGTATAAGTTAAATAGGTATATAGGTTTAAAGTAGGTAGGTATATAGGTATAAAGTAGATAGGTATATAGGTGTTAGGTATAGATATTTTAGATTGATTTGGAATTCTCATGTTATTTATTTAAATGATACGTTTATTCCGCAACCCTGCTCCGACCCAGGTTGCTGATCAATCTCTCTAGCGATCACCCCAAGTGAAGAGCCTCACAAAATTGTTATGTATGGTTCCCCACTTGGGCCCATTAGTAACCAAGGTCTTTGTTTCAGGCGTCATTCATTCTATTGTCACTCTGTTTACAAACTATTTGTCGCCACACTTTTCTGTCCTTACGTACAACTCTAGCTTCCTTCACGTCCATGCATTTTTTCATGCAAGCTCTTGTGTTTCTATGGCTTCTTATGTCTCTTCGGATTAATGTCTCATTTACAGATTCTAACCATTCTTTCACCGGTCTACCTCTGGGCATTCTGCCATTAACTTGACCTTTATACACTTGTTTAGTCAGTCGTTCATCTTTCATTCTTTCAAGATGACCGAACCATCTTAACTGATTTCTTTCCCATGTGTCAACTATTGTCTCTTTTGCACCACATTCTTTGAGGATTGCCTTGTTTCGGACTTTGTCCATCAGTGCTTTCCCGCATATTATGCGCAGAGGTTTCATGCCCATCGCGTTAATTTTACTCCTGTCTTTTTCTTGACAGGTCCATGTCTCTAGTGATGCATGTCGATCATTTAACAAATTTTCAAAAAGCTCGTCAGATTAAATCGAAACCTTGAACACCATACTCATCATATCGAGACGAACGATCACTCAGTCGAGATGATCGTCTCGTCTCGATCGACTTTTTTCATTGCAAATTCTTGATCTCCATTACATTTCAGTTCCATCTAACTATTTTTTAATTAAATCTCGATTTTGTCCAAAAATGATCGACATGCATCACTACATGTCTTGCTACCGTATAGTACAGTCGGTACGAATATAGAATTATGTATGGCCATTTTAACTTTTTTTGATATGTTTTTATTTGTGAGGATGGACCCTGCTCTACCGATAACGTGCTTACACTTATTTATGCGCCTATCTAACTCCCCATCTTTTTTTCCGTCGCTAGTGAATAGACTACCTAGATATACGTACTTGTCAACTTGTTCTAATCTCTCATCATTTAGGACAATGTTGCATATTGTTTTCTCACTTTTTCCCTCAAACACCATGATTTTTGTTTTATTTACGTTAATTTTGAGTCCCATGTCCTTCATGCTTGTATTAAGTTTATTCAATATTCTTTGCAAGTCCTCGATTGATTCTGCCATAATAATCTTGTCATTTGCGAAAGCTAACCCACGTACCTTCACTGTTTCGAGATCTATACCTTCTTCGTCGAAGAGGGCCATTCTTAGACATTTATCCATAAATATGATAAATAGCCAAGAGGACATAACACATCCTTGTTTCACGCCTTGCATCATATCGAACCAGTCACTCAGTTTCCCATTTACCCTTACACTCGCTTTACTACCTGTATATATTGTTTTTATTCCTTGCAGGAGCCCTCCATTTACTCCGTACTCTTTAAGGACTTCCCAAAGTTTATTTCTATTTACCTTGTCAAATGCTTCTTCTAGGTCAATAAATGCACAGAAAAGTTTCTTTCCTACTCTCAAGCTTTTTTCTGTGATCTGTCTTAGGCTGAATATCTGATCTGTACATGATCTTTCTGGCATAAATCCACTTTGGACTTCCCATATTTTTTCTTCTGTGATTGCCATTACCCTACGAATAAGTATTTTTCATGATATTTCTAATTTCTTATAAAACTAAAAATGATTAGGATCATACTTGATTAAGCCACCTAGGTTCAAATATTATATTATTTTGAAGATTTTTTTAAAGTAGAATAATGCATTGTTTTCAACACATCATTTTTTGAAACAATAATTAAAAAATAATGTGTAATAAAATTTTAGTACAAATTAATTTCCAATTTTAATGTAGTAATAATTTTTTCAACCTTTTCACATTGATATTTGTAGAAATTACTACCATTTCATGGAAGACAAAAAAAATATTTTCTCATTTTTTTTCAGTTTTTCAACAATAATAAAATCTACCATACTACTGTGATATCGCGATCTTTAATATTATTTTCTCGGAACCGAATATATATATTTTTAAACAGTTTTTATTCTAATTCAGCATCCCCATATCTCATGAGTAAAATTTTATTTGTGCAAAAATTTTAAATTTGAATCACTATTCAACGTTTGTCTCATCTTGAAATAGTGATTTCGATTTTGCATTTGATATATTATTACGATGTTTGAACTATTTCTTATTCATATATCAGTTATGTAAATGAATTTTGCGTTTGAAATAAAGTGAGATGATAATAAAATCAAATTAAAAATTCCAAAAATTTAATTCGAAAACATTTTTTTCAAGTCTTAATTTTCAATAATACAAAATATGTACTTTTTAAAAATTGTAATTTAATTAATTTTATAATAATACATATAAATTACTAATAGTATATTTACTGACTGAGTTAATACTTCTAAGCAAAATATTTTTCCCAAGCTCGTTACGAAATATTAGATATCATCTGTAAGAGATTAATTAAAAATTTTTAAGTAAACATCTATTATCATTTCTTACCTGGCCACGTTTTTCTCAGAGAAACCGCTGGACCGAGAGTTTGTCAGAAAAATCTAAGCGGTTCCGTAGCTCACTTGACTAACGCGCTAGATTTAGGTTTTAGGACAGGTTTTAGGTAGTTGGGTAGGGTCCGATTCCCCAGCGGGGGCGATTTTTGAAAGCGTTTAAGCGTGCGATCATATGTGTAAGGCTCTGTGCGTGCAAACGTGTAAGAATAATCGTAAATTAAGTGCAGGAATCATATATAAAATAATTTTTTCCTTTTCAAATCGATCGACATTTTACATCATTTTTGCTGTCGAAAGTTTCGAGCTAATCTGTTTCTAAATCGTGTATAGAATGCGTGCAGTGCATATATACATATACATATATGCGTTACAATGCGAAATCGGCAAAGTTACTCTTTATAGAAGTGAGGCATACTACACGAAATAGTAACTCTTCTTCTCGCTGAGTGTGGACGGTTACCAAGTGGTGCAGTGCATTCTACTATTTGAAATTGTTCATTCTACTCTTTTAAAAAGTCAGTTTAACTCACCTGAACACAAAATAGTAATTTTTTACAAAATTCACCGAGGAAAAGCTGCGCTTCAATTTAAAATAGTTAGAGCTACTGGTTTAGAGAGGTCTTCTAACGATCCACTTTTTCCCGTGTTTACATTGAATATCCATAGGATATTCATGAAAATTTACAAAAAATTAAATGCACTATCTCTTAAAATAGTTTCAAAACTTACATAGAAATTTCAATAAGTCTATTTAAATTTCAATGTTGCATGACATTTCAATGAGTTTTTCACTAACCGTAGTGTAAAAAGCTTCACTAACATTTTCATGAAATTTCATGAACTTACTTCTAACAGTGTTACTGGGAACGTCATCAAACTTCTTTTAAACTTTGGAAAAAACGAAAGTTAAAATTTTAAGGCCTGTATTCTGCTATTTTGTATTTTTTTTATAAAGGCCAAGAATGACACAAAATCGCTTATTAGATGTTTTTCCAGTGGTTATGTAAATAGCTTATATATTAAACTTTAAGTTTTCAACAGATTTATATATACAATTGTGAAACAGAAATAGGTGAAATTTTGATTTTACTTGAAAGTTTTATATAAGGCGGAACACGGACCACTGTTCTGGGGTGGAATGGGCCACATCTTCCTGTGCATTAACCTATTCTCTTATCAGTAGCTTGGGATGCAATGTTTCATTGTATCGGATTAGGCAGTGTTTTAATTATAGCGCAAACGTATAAAAAACTAAGATTGTCGACAACAATGCTCAGAAAAAGTATGACTGCTGCACTCCCAGTCAACACAAACCGACGTGATCCCGGCGGGATGTTTGTAAGAGGGCTTGCAAGACTGACGTTCAAGACTTTTTTACGAAAGTTTCTTGCAAGCGTGTTTTTGAGAACATTTTTTTCAGGATTTAAAAGTTCTATGTACGGCCATTTATAGTGCTCGGAAATTCGAACAATTTATTCTCACCACTTTTTTTGATGAAAAGAAAATTGTCAGAATTATAGCATTTTCAAAATTAAAAAAATCTGCCCGCCTCGCGGGCACATTCTCATCGCGCGCTTTGCGCGCAGCTCGCAAGTTTGGGATCGGGCGTATTTATATCGCGCTTTACGCTCGGTCCCTCTAGATTTTTGAACTTCGTGTTCGACTTCGATGAAAAGAAAAAGTTTATTTGCAAATATTATAAAATTATCAAAACCTCTACATATTAAGTGATTGTTAAATTTGTTTTTATTTTAGACTGAAAAGGAACTTTATTTACTCAAGGTTATATCGACCTTGAGGAACACATTTTCACCCAGATACTCGCGCTTCACGCTCGATATTTGATTTGAAAGTCAATTGAACCTTGCGTTCCACGCTCGGTTCTGTGTACCGTATGATAGAAACAAAAAAGTTTGAGCGCACTTACGGCGCGCGATTTGGTCGTCGCGCTTCGCGCTCCGAAATACACTGGTCGCGCACTTTGTGCTTCGTGTTATATGTTCTTCATATACAAATTACTAAATTTGTATTTGATTTCAAATGAAAAATAATGATATAATTTAGGCGACAAATTTTATTAGTTAAAATGTTATTTTAGCTTGTGCCGTTTTTCAAAAAATAGTTTTTTCATTTTGAATATATTCTTACAACAAAAATTGATTACAAGTTTGTAAATATTTTTTGAATGCACAATTTTTGTTCATTCGTCTGTTTTCGTACCTTGCATTTTTTTCAAAAATTTGATTTTTTTTTACTGTCAATGTTATTTTCACGAATAAAACAAAAACTACGCATCCTATCGAAACATGATTGACAACAAATTTGTACCTCTTCTTTGTATGAAGAAATTTTGTTTCTGTCATTTTTTTCGTAGCTCGTGTTATTCGTCTAAAGATGTAATTGTTCTATTTTCAATGCTGTTTTTTACGAATAAAACAAAAACTACGCGTTATATCAAAAAGTGAATAAAAACAAATTTGTAGATCTTTTTTAGGTGCACAATTTTGGCGAAATCATCTTTTGTCGTATCTTGGATAGTTTGACAGCAGAATGGAATGTTTGATTTTTCATTATTTTTTTGTGCGATCAAAACTAGAATTTTTGATTTTTCAAAAAATTCAAAAAGTTGTTATGAAAATATTGTAAGGTGTTTAAAAAGCAACGTTTTTCTCCTCTCGACTTTTTTCATATCGTGCGTTTTTCGGCTTAAAATGTTCATTTTCGTTTGTTTCTTGGAATTTTGAAAATGCTATAACTCCGGTAATTTTTTTTAATCAGAGAAAGTCACGAGGATATTTTGTTCGTCTTTTTGCGTACTACTAATAACCGTAATAGAATTTTTAAATCTTTAAAAAAGTGGTCTCAAAAATTTTCAAAATATGCTCACTTTTTAAATTTTCATCCAAAATAGCTGGTTAACGAACTCGTTCTTTCTTTGTAGGCCATACAAAAGTGTGCCAAAGCACAATCCAATCTGATCAATCTTTCGAAAGTTATCGCGCCTACACGATACGACAGACAGACGAACATACAGACACACAGACAGACATACATACAGACAGACACCTTCGTAAAAATCGCTTTTTCTGACTCAGGAGGTCTCAAAACGTAGAGATTTGATGAAAACCGACAAAGTCAAATTTTACATAAAACTAATACCTTCTCATTAGAATGAGAATGTAAAAAAAACGAACATTTTAAGCCAAACAACGAACGATATGAAAAAAGTCAAAGCAAGAAAAACGTTGCTTCTTGAAAGCCCTACAAGATTATCATAACAACTTTTTGAATTTTCTTGACAAATCGAAAATTGAAATTTTGATCGCAAAAAAAATAATGAAAAATCGAAAATTCCATTTTGCGGTCAAACTATGCAAAATACGAAAAAAGATAAAAAGAAAAAAATTGTACCCGCAAAAAAGATCTACAGATTCGTTATGAATTACTTTTTAATTTGATGCGTACTTTTTGTTTTGTTCGTACAAAACAATATTACAAATAAAAAAATAAAATTTGTAGACAAACGACACAAGCTACGAAAATAATAAACTGACAAAAGTTGTTTACCCAAAAAAGAGCTACAAATTTTTTATTATTCATTTTCTGATAAGACGCGTAGTTTTTGTTTTAATCGTGAAAAATTACATTACAAATAAAAAAATTAAATTTTTGGAAAAAAGACACAAGGTACGATAAGATGTTTAATAACAAAATGGTTTCAAAATCAGATCTGAAAATTTGCTTCCAACCTTTTTTTCTCACGAGACACGTCATGAGAATGTGTTCGTTAAAGCCGAAGGAGCTTTAACAAAAGAGAATTCACAATCACTAAATTTCAGTTGTCGATGGTTTGACCTTTAATTTTAATAGTCCTATGCAAACATGTGGGCAGATTTTTTTCAATAAAATTGTTAATAATGTTGACTTGATTTGGCGGCGAAAGACGCCAACATTCTGCAGAGACATCTGTCGGATCTGCAAGGTACTGCATGGAGAGGTCCCAGTTACCGGCGGCAGAGCGGGAGGTGGGCAGCGACAGTACTGGCAGTGCTGGTAGTGAAACTGACGGGGAGGGAATTTTCCACAAGCCACACGAGAAGGTAAGGGAGAGAGAGACTAGCGCAAGTGACGGGAAGGATCTCTTGAAGAGGAAGAGAGACAGCCAAGAGAGTCCGGAGAAAAGCGAGGTGGAGAGTCCGTTTAAAAAAAGCGGGATAACAACTAGGCCCCCCCCCCCAATGGAGGGGATGTTGGAAAAGGAGGCTCTCGGGATTTTGTTAGGCGTGATCAGGGGGCTGAGGGAGGAAGTCAGGGGGATCAAGGAGCAGATGGAAGGCAGGAGGGAGGACTTGAGAATCAAAGATGAGAAATGGAGAAAGGAGGTGAAAGAGCTTAGAGAGAGAGATAGTAGATGGGTTAGAGAGGGAAAGAAAAGAAAAATAAGTTAAAATAAAACTGATGGAAGAGGAGATTAGGGTGTGGAAAGAAAGGACGGAAAAAAGGCTTGAGAAGGTGGAGGGCAGGACGGAAATGGAAATAGGAGGCGGGGGTAGCGGGGGCGAGATTAAAGGTATTTGGGAGAGGGTAGGGAATATGATAGACGAGAAAGTGGGAGAGCGTAGGAATGAAAAGAAGGAGAGAGCGGATAGGGACAGGATAAGGGCAATGGAGTTGACAATGGAAAGAAAGGAGAAGGCAGACAGGAGAAATAATATTGCGATAAGAGGGTTGAAGATGGAGAGCGGGGAAGAAAGGGAGGGCGTGGAAGCGCTGCTACAGAGCAAAGGGTGGAATAAAGGCAGGGTAGGGAAAGTTAAGTTGGAGGGGAGAAAGGAGAAAGAAGTGGCGGTTGTGGAGTTGGAGAGCTGGGAAGAAAAGTTGGGGGTAATGCGAAATAAAAATAGGATAAAGGATAAGGAAGTTTTCATTGATCATGATTTGGCGAGAAAGGAAAGGGATGTACAGAGAATGCTGTACGACAGGGCTAGGAGGGAGAGGAGTGAAGGGAGATCGGCGAAGGTAGGATATCGGAAAATAAAAATAGACGAGAAAATGTGGGTGTGGGACGAGGAGAAAGAGGTGTTGAAGGAAGTGCAAGGGAATTTGTTTCGTAGGAAGGAGGGGGGGTGGGGGTAATGCAGGGTAGAGGAGTTGTGAAGGTGCTTTACTGGAACGTAGCAGGGGTAAAGAAGAAGGATGAGGAGTTCTGGAGGTATATCCAGAAATTGGATGTGGTAGGACTGATAGAGACGTGGGTGGAAAGAAAGGAATGGGATAGAATAAAGCCAAAGCTGCGAAAGGGGTATAGGTGGAGACTCCAGGAGGCGGTCAGTGTGAAGAAGAAAGGAAGGGCTAGTGGGGGAATTATAACGGGGGTTAGAGATGGATTAGATGAAGAATCTCACGGAGAGGAAGAGGGGGAGGGAGTGCAAATGAGGAAAGTAAAGATAGGAGGGGTAACGTGTAAGTTTGTGACAGTGTACAATAAGGATAGGATGGAAAGAATTAAAGAAAGGGTGGAAGACCTGTTAGGTGAAAGATAGGAGGGTATGGTGGTACTGGGTGAGGGCTTTAACGCGAGGATGGGGAGGGAAGGGGGCCTTTACATGGAAGGGGAGAGCTTCGAAAGGAATTCGAAGGATAGGTTAATAAATAAGGAGGGGGAGATTCTAAGCGACTGGATGAAGGATAGAGGCTGGGCGGTGGCAAACGGTATGGCAACTGGGGACGAAGAGGGAGAATACACATATGTAGGTAAGGTGGGGGTATCGGTGATAGACTATGTAGTCATGAATATGCAAGGGTGGGAGGAGATGGAGAGATTCGCAGTAGAAGGGAGGGTAGAATCAGACGATCAGCCATTAGGGTTGTGGATAAGGGGTGAGAATGGCGGAAGGCAAGATGGGGAAGAAGTGTCGACGAAAGAAAAGTATCAGGAGCAGTAAGGGAAGGTACGCTTGAAAGGGAATTTGGTGGGAGAGATATGGGAGGATTGGAAAGAGAAAGTGAAATGGTGTGTGCAAAAGAAGGCATTCAGAAAGAAGTAGAAAGGAATGGTGAAGTCGTGGTGGGATAAGTAATGTTAGAAGAAGAAAAGAAAGGTGAAGAAGAAGTACAAGAAGTGGAAAGAGGGAACTGCGTAAAGGGAGGAGTACGTAGAAATGAGGAAGGGGTTTAGATTGATGTGTGAAAAGAAAGAACAGGAAAAGGAGAAAGATCTGGAAGAGAAGTTGGGAAGTGTTAAGACAGAAGGGGAAGTGTGGAAGATAATTAATAGGTTCAGGAAGCATAGAGTGGGGATAAGTGAGAAGATAGGGAATGAGGAGTGGAAGGAGTTTTTCAAAGAATCATTTCAGGGCTCAGATTCAAGGAAGAGAGATGATGGGAGTAGAAGAACGAGGACGGCAAAGATGGAAGAGTTGAATGACGAGGAGATAGAGAAACAGATAAGGAAGTTAAGAAGGTCGAAGGCAGCAGGGTTGGACGGGGTAGAGAACGAAGCGTGGGTGTTTAGTACACAAGAAGTTAGGGAGAGGATGAAGGGGATAGTGAAGAAAGTATGGAGGGAGAGGGATTCCCAGGAGGATGAAGGGAGGGTTAAATAGTGCCACTGTATAAGAAAGGAGATAGGGACAGGCAGGAAAATTATAAAGTGATTACGCTAACGTGTACGGCGTATAAATTATACGCGATGGTGCACGTGGTGGATTGAGAACTAGCGAAGAAGGGTTCGAAAGTGTGCGCGTTTTTTGTGGATCTCAAAGGCGCGTTTTGTTCGGTGAATAGTGGGAGGTTGTGGGAGGCGATGAAGGAGAGAGTCCTGATCGAAAGGGTAAGAGAGATATATGAAGAGACAAAAGATAAAGTAAGAGGAAGGGAGGGGATTTTGGAGGGATTCTGGATGTATAGGGTGTTAAGGCGAGGGGGTCTGCTTAGTCTAACGCTTTTTTCGGTTTCAATCGCGGATATGGAAAGTAAGCTGAAGGCTGGAGTGGTAGTAGGAGTTAGGGTAGGGGGGTTTAGAATTTGGTGGAAGAGATAAGGAAGTGAAAGAGTTTGCGTACCTTGCCTTCTTGTTTCGGAGAAATGGGGGAGTGGATGGTCAAATAAAAGAGAGAGTGAGGAGGGCAAATATGGTGATGAGGCAGGTGTAAGGGTTGGGAAAGAAGTTATTCGCAGATAATTATGGAAGGAGGATTTTTTCTGTTTGACTCACTAGTGATCAGTGTGCTATTGTATGGAGTAGAGTTGTGGGGGTGGAAGGAAAGTGAGGAGGTAAATAGGATACATGAGAGGTATGTAAAGTAGACACTGTGGTTGGCAAAGAACACGCCTAATTATAATGTCAAAAGGGAGACGGGGAGAACGAGTTTAGGGATTCTAACGGGGAGTTGGGCGTGTAAATACGAGGAAAAATTTTTGGCAGAGGGGGGAAGTGAGCTGAATAGGGAGTATTGGTGGGAGAAGAAGAACAGGAGAGGGGTGGGAAGATTGACGTTGAAAGGAAAAGGTATTTTGGAACGAATGTGCTGCAGATGGATGAAGTGAGAAGGATGCACGAGGAAGGAAGGTATATAACATGGTTAAGAAGAACGGCATCGAGAGAGAGAAGGCAGCAGGGGAGGAGAGAATAAGAGAGTCAAGGTTTAACAAGAACTATGGGTGGATTATGCTAAGGGAGAGAGCGCAATATTTGTGTGAGAAAGGAGAGAAAGGAAGTCAGGATCTTATAGCGTTGATGAGAGTTGGGTGCATGGAGGGTTTTGATAGGTTCTGGCTCTCTAGAGAGAAGAGGTTGTGCGAAGTGTGTGGGAAGGGTGATGCAAGAGTGGAGCACTGGTTGGAGAAGTGCGTTCAGGTGGAAAGGAGTGGGATAAGCATGGAGGTATTGATGCATGAAAGGGGGGATAAAAGGGCAGCAGCATGGGTGAATGAGGTGTTGGGTAAGATGGAGAAGAAGAAAAGGAAGAAGGAAGAGGAATGGGGAAGAAAATATTGTAAATAGGAGAGGAAGTGGGTATCAGTAAACTGTAAATATTGTAAATAGTAAATATACATGCGCGCGAGGCGAGGCGAAGCGAGGAAGGTAAGGCGATAAGAGCGAGCAGTCTTAGAGATAAGCTGTGGATGGATGTTAATTTTTGAGGGTTGGTTGTTAAGAAAATTCTATACAAAAATGGACGTGCAAGCAAGTCAATTTTTTAAGGCCAGCAAGCCGGAAAATAAACGTTTGTCTATCTATCTACACGAGTGACCTTGTGCTCGAGATGATTAGTCTCGCCGCAGAGGTATCCAGGAGAATTTCGTAGTGTGAGAGATAGAGGTAGAAGTGTGATGCAAAAAAGCAGAGGGCTCATGGTACCGCCCTGAAAGACTCCCCTTTGGAAGGTGGCGTTGTTCGTTGACACGTGATAAGTTCCAGATGAGATAGTAAATCTAGTTTTCCAAAGATGCATCAATCTCTCTGTGGATCTCACTATGTGTGGATAAACCTTCAACCTTTCCAACAGACAGATCATAAGTCTATGAGAGATGGAATCGAAAGCTCTCCGGTAGTTAATCCGGGCCATTGACAAGACGCGTTGATAGGCTGCTGCGTCATTGTAGACGCACCTGTCAATTAGCAGGTTCTCTTGGCAGCCTGACACACCTTTTTTCGAGCCACGTTGTTCGTACATCTCTCGCCACACAGGCTCAATTCTTTGAACAATTCGGTTGTTTAGGACATCATTAAAAATTTTATACAGTGTGATCAAACAAGTTCTTGGCCTGTAATTTTCTGCGTTAAACAAGTTGCCTTTTTTCGGAAGGAGTATATTGCGTCCTAACATTAGCAACTGTGGAATGGGCGTTTCCAACCTTAAATAAGATGTGCATATGCGGGCCAGATGTTGGTGTGTAGAAGTAAGCTTCTTCCACCAGAAGTTCTTGATACCATCTGGTCCTGCAGCGGTAAAGTTCTTCGTGCCCTTGAGTGATTTTTCACCTCTTCGGCAGTGATTGATGGACATTCCTCCTCCGATTTTATGAGGTTGTCGCAAAACACCTTGAAGCGGATGATATCGTCAGTATCTTCTTCCAACTCCAGTATTTTCGGGATCTTGTATACCTCTGTCCAAAAAGTCTCTACCTCGTTGGGCTGGGGTGGATTTTTGACAGAAACAGGGAGATCGCTGAAAACGCGCGATGAATCAGCGAGAAACTGTCGATTCTCCCAGATCCGTCTCTCCCTCTTCTGTATTCTCCTTATTGCGTCAGATTACAGCCGTATTTTGTCAACAATATGCTGCTTGATTGCCAACAGCTTTGACTTGTTCAATGTATGATTGTAGATCCTCAGTTCTTGGGCGAACTTTCGAACCCTGGTCGTGAACGGTCTACCAGATGTTATGTAGTGAATCACACACTAAACACGGGACGCATTCTCTGTTGCCCATCCAATCTTCTTGTTCAGTTGATATAAGCGTCTTTCGATCTTTTGATCCATCGTTGGTTTTAGCCTTCAATTTGAATCAGCCACAGCTCTCGCAGCACCAGAAACTGAAAAAATTGATGGTCCAGAGGTCGAACTCCTGCGAGATATCCTCACGAAGGGAGGCATCCATTTCAGCCAGATCTTCGAGCTTAGCAGAAATCTGCATGTTAATGTTCCTCCTTCTCCTGAAATCGCGATTATCTATCAGAAGGCGCCTGCTTTCCGCGGTTGGTCTTAATGTCGCTTCCTCATCTCCCTCTGCAGCTTGTTCAAGCAGCGGTTGGGGAAGCGCTCCACGTACATATCCATTTTTCAAGAGGTAGGCACGTTCATTTCGCAATGACTGATGCGAAACGTAATGAAGCTCTGGGTGTTTCTGGCACCACAACACTAGGGTCATCGGCATTGCTTGCCTACCCATTGTCGGGTGCTATGCGCGTTTGATCGTTTTGAGCCGCAACTACAACTTTTGGTGGTTTGGTGGTATTATTGTTGTTCCCACGAGCAGCTAGGGAAAGGGTTCGTCCGTCTTTGAAGAGCCCCGCGAGGAAGGATAAGGGTGCACACTCTGAGTGGTCACTCGGTATCCCAGAGTCACCGTTTAAGACACCTCACCCAGGTGCCATTCAGCTTTCAGCTCCTCCGCTTAGGGGTTATACCTTCCGGATCATCCCTGGACAATTGTCCGCGACTGCTTATTACTTATTTTAACCAGATTCAGTATAAACCCTTGGTATAGGGATCCTTTATCCGCAACCCGAGGACGCGTTCGGTGGCTTTGTCACGAGCCCTTCAGTTCGATTCCAAAGGAATCTAAATCGAAACCGAAATATATATCATTTAAAAAAAGGGGTAAACAAGCACCGTAGGGTGTCACTGAGAGCAACTGCCATCTAAAAAATGACACCGGCTCCCAGTAGAACCGCGGTAAATCACACTTTTGGCCACGTATCACAACCGTGAGATGGGTGGTCACAGGGCAATTACTTTTACCGAATATTTTGGGTACAGTCGTTGCAGTTCTCTTTTAAGGTCTTGGTACATCTCCTCCTTTCCTTTCTCCTTGGCAGCGATGTTGTATTCGGACGGAGCAGAGAATTCTATCACGAATATAGTTCGTTTCTCGAAGTCTTGGAGAACGATGTCAGGCCTCGAGTGTGCAACGGAGACTGCTGTCCGAAAACCGTAGTTCCAGAAAAATTGGCACTTCTCGTTTTGGGCAATTGACTCCTATCTCCCTTGGAGCGTTCGGCAGGGCAGGGTCGCGACCAACACCGTAAAAGCGACAAAGATGGTAATGAAGCACTCTTAGGGCCGCATTATGTCTATAGATATACGTCGTTCCTGCGTGGGTCGGACACACCGATAGTATGTGTTCTATGTACTCAGCGTGAGCATGATACGCTCTGCACCTATCACTGGGAACTTCTTGACATAAAATGCGGTCACGGTATGCTAAGGTGGTAATGACACCGTCCTGGCATGCGAAAATAAAACCCTCTGTACCTGAATTAAGCCCTGATGATCTGAGGAAAGCAAAAGTTTGCTTCTTCGACAAGGACTGTTTTTCTACATTTGTGTGAAAGTTTCCGTGCATTTTCTTGTCGAGTAGCTGTTGGTAAAAATTTCCAACATCTGCTTTCTTCACTTCGGCTTTTAGAAGTGAAGCATCTAGATGGAGTAATGTACTTTCCTCACTTCTGATGTTAAAATTCAGGCCAAGGGTCTCGGCCGCTTGCTCCGCGGCTTTGTAAAGGAACGCTCCTTCGCCAATCGTCTCGTGGTTTCTGACCATTTTTAGGAGAGGATCTCTGCCATTTGCAACGATGTAAGCTGTACTTAGAACAATTCGGTTATGAAGACACTGGAGATTCAGAAGTCCGCGTCCGCCTTGACGGCGTGAAATGTTTAATCGCGGAACTGACGAATTGATATGCAAGCTTTTATACATATGCATGATCTTACGTGTGGTGATATCAAGGGCTTCAAGGTCGTTCTTGGTCCATTGATCCACCACAAACGAGTAGAGTAGAACCGGGACACAAAGCATGTTAGTCACAGATACCTTGTTCAACGCCGACAGATTGGAAGACCAAATCTGTCGAAGAAGATGCTTTTATCTGCTTCGGAGAGACTCCTTCACTAATGTTACGTGCTGAGTGCGGCTTTGAGGCACGCTCAGGTATGTATAGGCCTCTCCAGTATTAAGATATCCAATAACACTTATAGCCACAAGCTCAGGGTCCTTGGGAACGCCAGTAATCTTTCCTTCCTTCAGATTAATTTGTGCACACTTGTCCAAACCAACGTCCATCCCAATCTCTCCTGTGTACTTCTTGACGATATTTATATCAGTTTGAAGTTTGCTTTTACCAGAGGTATGTATCTTCAGGTCATCCATATAAAATACATGAGTGACCTTATGCTCGCGCTGACTGGTGTCGCCACAGAGGTATCCAGAAGAATTTCGTAGTGCGAGAGATAGAGGCAGAAGTGTGATGCATAAAAGCAAAGGGCTCATGGTATCACCCTGAAAGACGCCGCTCTGGAAAGTGACGTTGTTCTTTATCACACGATAATTTCTAGATGAGATAGTAAATCTAGTTTTCCAAAGAGGCATCCATCTCTCTATGCATCTCACTATGTGTGGATGCACCTTCAAGCTTTCCAACAGACAGATGATAACTCTATGAGAGGTTGAATCAAAACCTTTCCGGTAGTCAATCCAGGCCATTGACAGGACGCGCTGATGGGGTGCTGCGTCCTTACAGACACACCTGTCAATTAGTAGGTTCTCTCGACAGCCTGCGACACCTTTTTTCGAGCCACGTTGAGCGTACTTCTCTCGCCACACAGGCTCAATTCGTCGAGCAATCCTGTTGTTTAGGACTGCTATAAAGATCTTATACAGTGTGTTAAAACAAGTTATTGGCCTGTAATTCTCTGGGTTAGCATACTATATTAGCTGCTTAAATTCTCTTTTATTTCGAGCGTATCAAATTGAGATTCACTCTCTACTTAAAAATAAAATATTCAATTTAGAATACTTGAGAACGATCAGTCAATTAGCAAACTTTATTAGCTGCATGACGATCAATTTAAAATGGTTCAATTAGGATATCTTTTAGCTTCTTGAATCCAAGTTTCTCAAATATTATAAAAAGCGATAATTTATTTTTCTACTTGACAATTTTGTACGGTCGAAATAATTTTTGTGAATTAGCATACTTTTATTAGCTGCATGACAAAAACTTCTAAAGGTAATTCAATTAGCATACTTTATTAGATGCTTGAAATTCTCTTTTATTTCGAGAGTATCAAATTGTATTTCACTTTCTAATAATAACACTGAGAGAAATTTTGAAAAGATCACAAGTTGCACAAAAATTTGATACCACTTCAGTAACGTAGTAACGAGGTTATGTAACAACTCGAGGAACGAAAAATCCCACCGCTGCCACCATCAGCTTGTTACATACCATAATACAAATTAAATAATTAATTTTATTTGTTCATTATTGGAGGCTTCGAAGCTGCCCAGCTTTCAATAGTTATTTTTAATGAAAGCTGGTTTTTAATTTGGTGGGTGTTGTCGTTCCTCTGTCCCTATCCAGGGTCGTTGTTATATTACATGTTACTATTATTTATTAAAGAAATGCATTGCTGAACAGTTACTCCTAATGTGAGGAAAGGTTGCAAAAAAAATTTAATCAATTAATATTTGATTTACCTTACTTTTAATGACAAAAAACTGTTATTAGTTATAACATGATAATAACATCAAAACAGAAATCTCGCCTGTTCGGTTAGAAAAATATTAAAATGGTTTGGTACGATACAGAATTAATTTTCGGCTAACCTACTGTAACTTTTTTTATTTCTACTGCTGTTGTAGGTCAGAGGAAAGAGAGAGAGAGAGAGATAAAAAAATAACCGTCTCTCTGTTTTCCACTACCGCAAAACAGGCACTCAAAATTTTATTTATATTTCGAAATAATGTTTATTTTGACAATAGTACAACCCAAGTAACCGGCACTCTCCGTCCGCTCGTACTCGGGTATCGCTTGTTTAATTAAGTCAAAACTGATCTGGCAGCTACAAAGCGTACCAGGTCTTTTTTGACAAATTAAGGTTGTAGTCCTTGGCACTTGGCACTCTCCGTCCACTGCAGCACCTTTTTGGACTGAATAAAATAATTTCCAATAAAATAATAAATTAGTTTGGCAGTCACAATGCGTACCTCACTAATAAATGAGTAGAGGGTAAATGATTGTATCCTTTTTCGTCGGAAGCGAAAATTTATATAACCTCGACTTTATTTTTACGTCCGTCGCGGAGGACTTCAGAAATCTACTAAACGATACGCGTTCCGACCTTCAGACGGGTTGGGGTTTCCTCGAGATGTAGTGTCCGAACTACTCAGCGTCGCCGACAAACTGCTATGGATTGTCTGTGATGTGTCTTGTTGATGCACCACAGGTCATTTTTTGTGGGGAATAATGTGGAGTAAGGATTTGGAAACTTAAGGAATTGCAAGGAGTAATTTTCTGGATCATTGACATGCCTGCATGGTAAGCAATTTTATTGCTGAAAACCCAGTACGTTAGCCTCTGACCGTTCTTTCAAAGGTATTTCGAAAGGAAATTGGCCCATCAATTAAAAGAATTCGTGATTGCATTTTAGAGATTTTGACAATCGGAATCTTTTACAGTTTGTGAAATGTTGTATTTGGAAAATCTTCTTTCCCAATACATGTCAGCTCTTAGGTTTTGGTCAGATCCACGCACGTGGGTTTGTTGACATGTGTCAACAGCTGAGGCATAGCTAAGTGTTTAAAGGATTCATAACCAGGGAAGGACGGAAGGGACGTAAGAGGAATTTGTGTTTACTGCCTTCTATGGTGCATCACCTGACTCATTATATTATTCACCTTTTTATGTGCTCTTAATTGAACGGCGAGTGCCTGATGCCCAAACGGACGACTGCGAAAAGAACGGAGTACACGTACTACCCGGGGATACTGACCTATTTCTTATCTCTCTCTCTTTCTACTTTATTAGTCATAAGTCTATTGCTCGCTTATTTTTTTCGAGCCGCCTGCAAATCTTTCGCGGGCGGTGTAAATGCTGCGTTGACAGGTCGATGTCCGATGTGTCGAAACAATTAATGAAATCGTTCAACGCAGAATTTTTGCCCACCCGGATATGTTCGTAACACAAAAAAGAAGGTATTTTCAATAACTCTTTTCTACGATACTTTGCACATTTACAACAGTTATTAATTATTTCAACAATTTTGATAAACATATCCAGAGCTTGGCTATTTTTCAAGGAAGAGGCAGAATTTTTTTTACAGAAGAAACTAAGAATATCTTTCCAAATACTCTTTTCTATGTTGCTTTACAAATTAAAATTTTGGCTATTTTCAAAGAATAAGGTAATTTTTTTTATAGAATTATTAAAGAAAATTTTTCCGTTTACTTTTTTCTATGAGGCTAAGAAAAGTCTTTTTCATGACTCTTTTATATTTTGCTTATGTACATTTACAAGAATGATTAATGGTTCAAACAATTTCCATAAAAAAATTCAGAGTTTGTCTATTTTTGACGAATTTGCTCAATTTATTTACAGAACAAAAAACAATGTATTTATAATGACTCTTTCCTACTTTACTTTGCTAATTTACAATAATTGTTAATTATTTCAACAATTCTCATAAAGGTATTCAGAGTTTGGATATTTTTCAACAAATAGGCACAATTTGTTTACGGAATCAATAAAGAATGTTTTTCAAATAACTTTTTCCTATGATGCTTTGGAAATTTACAATAATTATTAATTATTTAAACAATTTTTATGAACATATTCAGAGTTTTTTTTTCAAGGAATATGCACAATTTGTTTATGGAGTAAACTGAGATTGTCTTTCCGATGACTCCTTACTATGCTTTGAAAATAAACAATAACTTTTAATTATTTTAACATTTTTCATTAATATATTCAGAGTTTGGCTGTTTTTTAACGAATAGGCTCAATTTGCTTACGAAGTCGACTAAGAATATCTTTTAGATGACTGTTTTCTATGTTGCTTTGTAAATTCACAAGAATGTTTACTTATTTAAACAATTTCGATTAAAAAATTAAGAGTTTGGCTAATTTTCAACGAACAGGCTCCATTTTTTACTCTTCTGTGTGAAGTGTTAGTTTTTTTGGCTTTCGTGAAGGGAATCAGCGTGTGTGGATGCAGAAAGATCAGTGAGTGCGGAGATCAGGTGTGAAGGAAGAAGGGTGAGTGAACGCAAGGGTGTAAAGTGTGAAAGTAAGTTGTGAGAAAGGGAAATTGGAGCGCGTGAGTTTTGAGGTTAGGAGTAGAAAACTAGTTGCGGGGTAAGGGGTAGGCGAGTAAAGAGCGGAAACAATCGGGCGCCAGAGGGCAGGTAAGTGATGAAACAAGAGGTGAGGTGGTTGAGAGCGCCCCTTACGAAAATGCACCGTTCGGAAACCGATGAAAGACCGTTGAGAGGGACCGTTGGGCTACCGTTGAAAATGACCG